>JAQIXQ010001033.1:0-18067 GCA_034700485.1 Pseudosinella alba
ATATGGGGCTAGAGACAAGAGCCAAAGCCGGTTTCTCAGTTTTACAGTTTGAGGAGATCCGAGCCCGAGCTGAGCCTTTTGCATTTTCCTCGATTCTTGAATGATGACGGGGCTGATAGTGTTGTTGATGGTAAATCAGCAATATCATCATTTCCTCTAAAACTACAAATACAACCGAGAGATCTGAATGATATAGGATGGGATGCTTGTATCATTATTATCATCATCAGTTTTAGTTCAGTTGAACACTGAAGACCTTTGCATGATAAGGGTTAGGGTTAGCATGGGATAGAGATAACAGTGAAATGAAGATTAAATGGTTAATGGCTTGACTTGCCTGTTGGGCTATTTGAGTAGAGCTGAATCTCAATCTGAGTCCGAAGAGACCTCTCCTCCTTCTCCTGCTCCCTGGTCTGAAGTGACTTAAGACTTGAAACTTTAGACTTCAGACCTGTCTGCGAGCTTTTGCAAAATTACAAAAAAGGATGATGCATTTTTCCTTGCGTAGGTAAATATAAAAGGGGAAGCGATTGAGATAAACTCAACTCATGTAACATGGGTATGGGATAAGGTGAGGAAAATGAATAGGATGATGATGAACAAGCCAAGCGCTACTTCACTTCAACAATATGAAGTTGATGATGATGCTGATGGTCGCATGGTTGGATGCGCACTATAAGCTAGGGAGGATGGTGGGGGATGATATGATAACAATGAAATCCGATGAGTCTACTTATGTCTATAATAAACACCAGGCGGGATTGTTATATTTAAATGTGTGTGTAATGATAAGGATAACAAAAAAATGTGTGACTTGGCTTTAATATGGTTTTAAGTTTCAAGTAGTATTATATTGCCAGAGCCCATATTATTTAATGACTATCATAAAGTTAAATGGGCAATGTTGAATGTTCTGTTCTGTCTGAGAGATGGGCTGGTATTTTATTTTCAATTATGAAGAATATGAATGGTGAAAATTGCAGAGAAAAAACTAAATTGCTTAAGCTTGAGTAAGTTAAGTGCATACATGTAAAGGTAAATTAAAAGATGAGGAGGGTGTAGCGTGGGTGGTGTGGGTGAGGTGGAAATTTGAAAGCAAGATTTGTGTTGGATGATAATGATGAATGAGCGAGCCTGAATTAAGATGGGTTGTTTGGCATGGGTGTCGGTGGATATAATTACATGAGCCAAGTCAAGTACTATAAAGTCACAGTTCCCCACATTTTTGTAACAACGTTAATGATCAAGATGATTATGATTGTGATATTTAAAAAAAATATAAGCCGATTCTTCCACTTATGATTATATGGCCATAATGATAATAGTGAGGGTTGGGTGGGAGGAAAAGGCAGTTCATTTTGTTGATAGTTGGAATATGCTGCATCGTATCAAATTGGTACTAACGATGAGCCTAATAATAATTGTTATGATTAGTCCATAAGTTATTTGGGAAGATTTATAATTGACCCAAAAAAAAATCTGAAAAGAGGCTTCCCTCAATTTAGAAAATTTGGCTTGGCTTTGGATAATAAGCACCTTTAAAAAATAAGTAATTTTTCTTACGAAAAAGGTAACGGAACCCCAAAAAATGTGTCGGGTCACGTTTTGGGTCATAGTCATAAGTACATACATTTATAAAAAAAGCTGGCTTGAGATTATTCCGTAGTTTCGCCTTAGGGAAGACGTTCTAAATTGCATATATGTATGAGTGGAGGAGTTGAGTTGAGTAGGAGGGGTAAACAAAAACCTGACAATCTGGTCATAATAAGAAACGATAGCCCAGGCCCGAGAAGAACCGACCCGATATTTAAGTTAAATAGTGCTTATATGACTGGCTGGGCTTGACTATGCAAGAGGCATAGATAATCATAAGAGTTTACAATCATGTCGAATCCTCCCTCTCCCAAGTCCCAACCTGATTCTCTGATTTTCATTTGCAATCGTGAAAAAATTACACGACATGGAGATGGGGCAGAACAGGGTTCAGGTTTTTGGGTACGATTATGTTTACGGTATATTTTCTCTTGCTGACTTTTTTAAAAGGTAGGACAGGACAATGCAGGTCCATTTCACTCATTTAAAATTGAAATGAGCGAGAAAAGTTTCTCAAGCCAAACAAACACATGAAAGGTTTCAGAGTCCTCGCCACTCCTCGCAAAAAAAAATGCTGAAAAATCCAAATGGAAAATGTAAAAATTGCCTATATCTTATTTTATTTCATGTTATGCAATCCAACGAAACAAACTTTAAAAATGTGCTCATTCTTGTGAATGGCTTCTACATATCAGGATGATCATCTTCAGGATCATCAACTTCCTTCATTTTTCTCTCTAAAATGTACTTACACATTGTACAGCAAAGCCATCAAAACACCGTTTCTTCTACTTCAACTCTCCTCATCTCCTCTTAAAAATCAAATCAGTTACAGAGAGAGAGAGAGAGCAGACAAAACAGCTATGCTCATGTCTGATCATAAAAAATAGCTCTCGTCTTACTCTATCTGCTCATATGCACAATCCCAAAAAAACATTGCAACTGCAACAAAAAAAACTGGTACTTTTTCATGTATGGCTTGATAGATAATGAAAGTTCATATTTTCACACGATATGAGATGAGATATAGGCTTAGGTTTAAAGCCAAAATTGTCATGCCTCTCCATTGTTGCTGTAAAAAGATTAACATTTGATTTTACATCCATTTTAATTGATGTTGCAGCTGTGGCTAGAGTTTAAATAGCTCTGTTCGTTCCTTTTTTGGCTCTGTCTGATATTTAATCCTTTTGTTATGACATGTTTCCGGTAGTCTGACTCTTTTAACAAAATGTGTGACAAGAGGATTTGAAATTAAATTTGAGGTGACGCAGATGACGGTGCACAGGTGCCGGTGGTGCAAATTTGGTTTGGGCCATATATAAACTGTGCCAAAATTAGGGGAAATTATTCGCATTCAGCGAGCCGACCATTTCACGGTGAAAATTCATGGGCTTATATTTAATAATGAAATGTGTGTGGTTTGACTGACTTGCTAGTTCTGGTCCGTGGTCCGTCAACCCTTCATTGTCATAAATATAGCCGCTGTCATGAAAATGGTTATAAGTAGGATGATCATGAATGAATGACAATGGGTATAATAATTTCCGCAGCGACATGACATTTTGGCCAGACCAGTTACATGTCATATGTCATATTCAATTTTTAAAAAGGATGATGGCGAAGTAGGTTCATTGTTGAAGCTGAAAAATATGTTGAACTATTTTTGTCATTGTCGAATGTCGATCATTTCTTTTCATTTCAGAAAAATTGTACACATTCATTTATGATTATGCACATCCAGTCAAACTTAATTTAATGCAGATTATTATATTTAAGCCAGCACTGGGGTGTCGGTTTGCTTTGCTCTGTCTCTGACGAGGAAGTATTACGCCTTGATTTTAAAATCATCATAACTGAAAAAAATTTAAAATTACATTCAATCATTTTTGCAATTCTAAAGGAGAACAAATGAGGGGAGTTGAAGTGACACAATTTCAATTCAAAAGTAAATACAAGCATGCATCCTGGCGCTGACTACTCCCATTTACATGCGCCCCTTCATGTATGAAATTGACACATTTAGAAACAAAAAAATAAAGAGAAATTGTCCATTCGCATTGATTGGATATGAAGAATCCATTAAACCATGAAGCATCAATAAATTCAGGAGCCGAGAATAAGAAAAACGACAACGAGTCATGTTGAAGCATAATTTAATTTCTAATAAGTTATATGACACATCCTAAATTATATCTGCATTGGAATTTAATGAGGCCAATCCCTATTTTTAAAAATTAATAATTTTATGTCACTTTTTTTTTCTTCTCAGATACATCAAAGAATTCAACAAGATCAACACACGCTTAAGCTTTAACGAGGACAGGGACGAGAATGGCGAAGCCTTCGAAATCGTTGAAAATCCGATGAACGCATATCACCTCCTCAAGCGCACCGTAATAGACTGGGAGGTCGTAGCCGAATCCATAAAGAATCACACCCAAGTGGGGAACCTTGCAGGGGAAGTGATTCGAAAGGGGGAGCAGCTCCCCAGCTTCGATGACTTCATCGGTGGCTCCATGGCCCTCGTAGGGCTTCAGGACACTTATGCCTTGAATTTGACTGAAATCATTCACGGGGACTTGCCAGCGGATGAGGAGCGGAATAGGAATGGGGACGGAGGAATTCAACAGAGCCCATATGAGTTATCCGCGAGGGACTGTCTATTTCTAGGGAAGGCGGCATTCAATAAGGGGCTGTATGATAGGGCTGTGGGATGGCTGGAGATGGCCTTGTCCAGATCGAAGGAGGAGGAGCTGGATGAGGACCCGTTTATTGTCCCAACGGCGACCAGGGAGGAGATCCTTCCTTTTTTGGAGACGACTAGGAGGGTCGTAAGTCATGTGGAATAATAAATGATGCATACTAGCTGCGTAGTTACTTTTGAACTATATTTGACTTAATTTTTTTAGCATGACGACGTCCTTGAGAAGCGTGGCCCTTATGGCGAAACTTGGCAAACATTTCAAAAGCCTCTGAGTGGAAAACTTGCAAAACTGAAGAAATATCAAAAGATTAATAGCTACCAACCCAAACTTTTTATGCCTTTGCCGCCGGTGGAGGAGAATGAAAATTTTAAGGCGTTGTGCCGAGGGGAATATCTTCGAGTAAGTTGAGAATGAACTGTTAAGGTGGAGGAGTATTAACGTATTATTCAACGAAAATTATAAATGGGATGTTAATTGAATTGATTTTTAATTATGTTCAGTCTCCAAAATTGGATGCCCCATTAAGATGCAGACTAATTCATAGACCTGATACGATATCCGTATTGGGCCCTTTTAAAGTGGAGGAGTATTCAAAGGATCCATACATAGCCATGTTCCATGATTTTATGAGCGACTCGGAAATGGATGAGTTCAAAGCCAAGTCGACATCCAGACTGAGGAGGAGTTTGCATCAGGGGAAGGATGGGCGCTATGTGGCCACTGACATAAGGACGAGCAAACAGTAAGGGTCAAATTTTAAGTTAACTGATTTATTATGGTGTATTTCATTTTTTAATCTGGATAATTACAACTAAAATGAATTCATTTTGTCTCGTTTTACCCCCAGAGCCTGGCTCAAGCAAAATGATGGTCCATTAATTAACAAGATCAGTCGAAGGATTGGTGAAGCCACCGCACTGGAAGTATTTCCAGAGAATGAGGCTTCAGAAATTTATCAAGTGGCTAATTACGGGATGGCTGGACGCTACTCCCCACACACTGATTATATTACGGGGGAGGATCATTTGTTCAATCCGTTAGAACTGATTAGGGGGAATCGGATTGCGACATTTATGGTTTATGTAAGCCTAGTGCTCCTCTCAATTCAATTATACTATTAATTTTAAAGAAACAGGTGAACGTTTATTTTTATTTTTTTGTTTATTAGCTTGAACATGTACCGGCCGGAGGTTCCACAGTATTTCCACTAATCGGTGTCCAAGTCAAGCCCAAGAAGGGAGCCGCAGTGTTTTGGTGGAATCTCAGAAGTGACGGGAGAGGGGATCCATGGACAAGGCATGCGGGGTGTAGTGTCCTTTATGGAAACAAGTGGAGTATGTGAAAATGCAAACATTTAATAAACAAGATCACGATTTAATAATTAGTGGTCATTTTAATTGTGATTTATCTTTTCGTCATTTTTTTAGTAACTAACAAATGGATCCGCTACAACCACCAATTCAAGAGGGTCCCATGTGTCGCCGAACCCAACAACAAAAGAACTGAGACGTTCCAAATGCTCGCCTACTAAACATTAATTACAAATTTAATATATTTTAATTTATTAAGCGCATCTCCATTTCAAGTCTGCATTACATATGAATTATATGAATTACATAATACTTCTTCAGTAGTACTTTGACAAACGGGTAAAGCATAATGATGTGACTGCCTTATAAATAGTCTAATTTTTAATGAAATATTTACATATTTAGTATAGTATAAGGTGCAACTTTAATTCAATCATGTTTAGAAAAATATCCAGTGACTGAAATATGGAGGGAAATTGTAATTTATTTCCAACTCGACTGTCAATTTGCTAAAAATTTAACCTACAATATGTACTTGGGGAGAGAAAACGAAAATTATGTCTCGTTCATTCTTGTATAAAATTACTGCAAGACTATGTCTGTATCTTTAAATAATTATATTTTGTTTATGAATTTGTTTGCATGCATTTTTTAAAATCAATTTTTATATTATCTTGAATTAAACGCAATGAACAACAGCAACACCACTGGCAGGCATGACACCATTTTATGTCCGTCATTTCATTGTAATGACAATGACGGACAACTTTTCATCTAGAAAAGACTGACAGGTCTGTCTTGGAGGAAGATACTTTGCATCAAAATTGAATTTGCATGCTGAAAGAAAAAAGTAAACTCATGGGCCATATTTCGACTAAGGATGTTGTACCGGAATTCGATGGTTATGGTGATTCCAGTCATAATATCGTTTTCAATTTTAGATGGACCAACGCCACCCCACCGATATGTTGTGGTAATGTTTGCTAATAAGCCAAACTGCACTCTTAGTCCAGTTCCGTCATTCCGATCCATGAAAGAGGTTTGGCCGTGCGTAGGTGCTTTTAGGTGGATCATGCATAATAATGCACAATATCATTATCATCATCATTATAAAGAGCTCGGATGGATTCCGGAGGGACCGAGTGGGATAATTGGGACAAAGCTTGCTTTTCAAGGGAGGAGTTCCAATAAACGCATTCGGTATTTTCCCCCGGGATCGGCTTATCTACCTACCTATGAGCAATTCCCTATCGTAAAATTCGGACGATGTCATTATGAACAAAGATAAAATGCCTACTTGAGACGCATCTACTATGGGAATGTGGATCTGATCGGTTGTAATATTACATTGATATTGATATGCAACCAGTACTGTAACAATCTTTAGAAAATGAACCTGAAAATATATTTTAGTTGCTCAGGATAAGTTGGAACGGTTATAATCATTTTGCAGGGTTAGGAAAAGTAAAAATTAGTTAGCCTATGTCCCAGGTATACAGTGGCGTTCATGGGGTAGGTGCGGGGGGTGCGGTCCGCACCGGGTACCAGGCCTCAGTGGGTGCCAAAAGCCGAGCGAAGCGAGGCTTTGGGCGCCCCGGATATATATAAAAAATTTATGTGAATATAAAATAGTACTTTTAAGATAGAAAATGCTTCTGTGAACCAGAACTGAGTGTATTTTCTGGCTTCCGGAAATATTCATATTTGGCATGCCTACGATTCGGGAGTGAATTTGACGAGCGTGTCGGCTCAAGAGGTATTTGAAAGTTATCCCGGGGTTATTTGAAAGTTCAATAACTCTTTTCATTTTTTTATTCAAATTTTTTAAAAAATGTGTGGCTCGCTAAACTCCCAAGGGTTTAGAATAGGGGGTGAACACTGCACCCCTGGAATTTGGGCAGAGAGAAATTTACCTCCTAAAATTCTATAAAAGCTTGCACATTTCGCTTAAAATTTGACTTTCTGAAGCAGATTTCTGCAAATTTTCGGGCTCGCTACGCTCGCCATATATATTTTCTTTAATTAATTAAATTCCTTTTATATTTATGGAACAAAAATCCAATTGTTAATCTACGAAAAAATGCAATATTTAGACAAGTTTTTCTTCACCTCCCCAAATTTTGACTATTCTACGCCCTTTCGCCCAAGCAGTTTCCAGCTAATTTATTTATCAATTATTAACCAATCAATTTATTTCAGCACATTCGAGTTGCCTATCGTTCAAAAAGTTAATCTTCCGATTTCTGCAACTTTTCAGCACTCTCTGAAATTTTGACTTTCATAAGTTATCATCAGTTGCTAAATTATCTTTAGTTGCTTTTACTTTTGACACTTTATTTTTCAGTTGTATATTCAGCTAACAAAATTTCAAAATTTATCATTTGCTTGTACCTCGATTTAGACGATTTTTTGCGAAGCGTCCAAATATTATTTTACACCTTAAAAATAGGTTTTGGGAGGGGTGGGGAGGGGGTGACAAAAAATGCTCCGCCCCGGGTACCAATAATTTTCCCCTTTTCCTTCGGGTCCTTCTGTAGAAGAGGATAATAATTTATAAAGCAGCATTAGTGTAGTTGGTACATGACATTTTGAAGATGCTAACCATACATTATCGATCACAATTTTAGAACAGGCAACGCAGCGCAGCTATCCTGGTATCATTCGGTAATGTTTGCTGAGAAGCTGAATGCATTCTTAATCCAGTGGTCCTCCCCACTTCCCACTCATGAAAGAGTTGTTCCTGCCGAGAGGAAAAATGTATATGCAAAGCTGATAATAATCCACCATAGCATTATGATCATCTATAACACCTCCGATGAATTCCGGAGGAACTGGAACAACGCAAGAAGATTCGCATTTCGTGTTAGCTATATTTATTCGGCATTTCCACCGGTCTCGGTTTAGCTACCTACCTCGTATATCCAATGCCAAGCCACTATTATGAACAAAGCCAATGCCTACTTGAGACGTATCTATTATGGGAATGGGTACCTGGTCGGTTCCAATATATAGCTTTCCCCTCGTCATTGTCAGATCAACATTCAGTTTCAACTCCATCATGCATACAAACAAGGGAAATGTATTACCCAGGACTGCAATAATTTTTGCAACAATCTGGGGAAAATGAGCCTTAAAATGGACTTTTAGTTACTCCAGTTTTAGTGATTAGTCCTACAATAATTATATTCCATATGCTTTCCTTTAAAAAGAGCTACGAATAAGATGGAAGGATCAACATAACATTACTTATTGATAAATTTTTAATTGCTTATATTACATGACTCCAGCACAGAGAGCATCAGACGGAAAGGAACGAAGGGCAACCAAAGGAGGGTTCAATAGCGGACGTTGAGGTAAAAGCTGTCATCATTACGCTCATTACTCATTACACTTACAAGAAGGGCTTCCAGAGAAAATATGGATACGAGATGAGAGATTAAGTGGGCCAATAAATATCTTGGGACAACCTAGCTACTAAAATATTTGCTTCAATTTGCTGCAAAGCATGGTGTCGAAAGAGATTGGTGTGTATGAAATATTTTAATTTCGTATATTCATTAAAAATCAAATATACAAAAGTTAGGATTACAATTTATAAATATGATCAATTAACAAAGGATAAGTTGGTTGCTAGATTAGATAAGATATGAAAGTAGATTACGCAAATTACATACAAGTTTTTTTTGGATAGGGCATCGCATATTTATGTTCCTTCTTTCCCTTGCGCTCATATTCCGATTCCGACATAGCTATTTCCGTGATAAGGACATTGATTGATGGCAGTGACAGCTCTAATATATATTATCTTCCATTAGCCTGTCTATCTGTTGTGATGTGGACATGCAATAAATTTGGTTAAAAATATGCACGATAATATCCATTACCCATAAAAAATTATTAAAGTGTTAATAAAAAATGGGTAAGCAATATTTATACTCAGAGTGCATTAAGTGGGTGAATCACCGACAGATTTAGGTTTTATCCCTGGAATCTTAGCCAGAAATTGCATAAACTTCTCCGACCTCCTGCCCCAGACTGCATATGTCCAAATTGAATTTCCGTCGCTGTCAACAGTGCGAAAATCTACACCATTCTGGAGTAGCAAGGCCAGAGTCTCCTCTTCCATTTCTGTGTTCAGGGCAGCCTCATGGAGTGGGGTTGCTTGGTCCCTCCCACCAGGGATGTGGAATAATTTGGAGGCGTTCACGCCAGCAAGGACCGTCGTCATTGAATGGAGCTCCAAGGGGGAAGGCTTAGAAGATGTTATGAATAGATGGAGGAAGGTCCTGTTCCCGTTATCTTTTGCATATAAGTCAGCCCCGTTGGAAATACACATTTTTATTAGCTTTACTGCAAATTTCTTGTTGGCGATTAATGCGGCATAATGAAGTGGCGTATATTTCCGTTCCTCCAATGCTGCTGGCATTTTGCTGAGGATAAAGCTTACTAATTCCAATTCCACATTTTCATTATTCAGTATTTTGAAAATTAAATAATGCCTGTATGGGTTCATATGATATATGATTTGATATTTCGAGAGATCATAATATGAGTAATCCAATGTTGGTTCTGTGAGAAAAAAGAATTGATCAAATTGAGCGGAATCCACGATAGCATGTCCAAATTGCAGAATAATGGAGATTGATTTCAGAACGAGCTCACTCCTTCTTCCCCAAAGAGCATAAGTTAAGATAGAATTCCCATCTTTGTCAACGGCATTGAAGTCAGCACCGCTGAAATATAGAGTCAGTAGTGTTTCTTGGTCAATCTCAATGTGATGTACCGCTTCCAGGAGTGGAGTGGTTGATATATATCCACCTTTCGTGTTGAAAAGTTTGGCCACGGAAGCATGATCATATTTATTCAGTAAGCATTTCACAAGTTTATGAAACTGGTTGGAGGTTGGCTTCGAGAACAGGATGAAATTGTGGATAAATGTGCGACCGGAATTATCATAGGCATAGATGTCAACTCCATTGTCAATCAAGTGCTGAATGATATTTAAACCGATGTCTTTGTTTCTAGCAAATGCAGCGTAGTGTAGTGTAGTGTATTGCCTCTGAGTCTTTGTGTTGATACCGGATCCATTTATCTTGAGAAGTTGCTCAACAGTTCCCACATCTTCGTTCTCCACAGCCACGTGCATTACGGACATAGGATTATTACTCACCTCTGCATAACTCATAAAATTGAAATACGAACCAGTTGTGGGTCTTTTCTTTGCGAATATTTTATCTCCAAATCTATGAAGTAAACTGTTCTTTTTTTGGGTTTTTGTTACGTCAACACCCACAGCTTGCAAATAGTGCAACAGCTTTAATTGCTGCAATTTTCTTTCAAGAGGCCAACTATACCTTGTAGCTGTATCCAATGTGAACTTCTGTCTAAATGTACCACCTCGTTCGTGGAGAGCCCATCCTGTGGCGAAAACGTTTCCGCATTCATATATTTCCAGATTTTTAAATATATAATCCATTGGCGTCTGTCCACCGTCAGCCTTGCAATTCACATCGATTAGGCCAAAGTCCAAAAACATTTTAGCGGCTTCCAAATTCCCAACATGTGCAGCAAGATGGAGTAGCGTCATGCCCCCTTTGCCCCTCCAAAATATATCGCATCCAAGTTCTATCAATTTGCGAATTGTACCAGCGTTCCTTAAGTACTTTATAGCAACAGCCAGCAAAAAATCGCCATTTTCTGTTTCCCATCTAAAATCCATACCGGCGGTTTTAAAGGTGTGAAGTGTTGCCGATGTCAAATCATGCTCTTCCAGGAGGATGAACAGTGGCACCTTTCTATTCTTGTTCTTGATCCTTATCAATTTTTTTAAAATTTCCAACGGAATGTTCATTATGAAGGATTGGATTTCTTGTGCAGATTTCATGTTTTTTATTAAGTGAAGGATGGTGTCTTTTTCTTTATTAGTTGCAAACATGTCCGAGCCCATCTTCACTAGTTCATTTAAAAGACGGACGTCGGGGCTGGCATCAGCAGCAGCAACAAGCGGAGTGCTTCCACTTGAATCCTCTCTTTCCAGAAGTGCAGGACTAATTTCGACTAGGGTCCGAATAATTTGGATTTTATTTTCTATCTGTCGCTCCGTGTTTTTGTTTGAATATGCCAGACAGTCATACAATAACAAATTCGTCAAACCCTTCCCCTCTTTCACAATCCCAGACAATCCTTCCTCTTTAAGCAGAAACTCTAGTGTGGAGAATCCACCCGTGAACACTGCCACCCGAAGTGTTTTCACTTGCATGTCCAAATCAAAATTGTGATGCTTGGAAAAAAGGGTGAGGCAAGGCTTGACCAAAAATTTGGACTTGGCAATAGAAAGTACGACTAAGTTCCTGTCAAAGATCTTGTCTTCACAGGAGCTGAAACATCCCATTTGTAGAAAAAAATCAAAGAGATGGAGATGGTCTCCTCGTACACAAGCATGAGCCAATTGGCTCATGAGACGCTCACTGTCTGATGACTCTATAAATAAGCTGAGGGAAGCAAGTTGCATAATTTGATATTCAATCATTTTTGAGTTTAGAAAGTATGCTATGACCGGATTATATAATTTGTAAGAAGTAAAGCCAAAGAAATATATCCGTTTCCAATCTTGTGCACGTTGCAAAACAGTCTCCATTAGAAACTGCGACATGGTCTCATTCCAAAGGGTTGGACTACCCAGTTTGTCCGAGACAAACCATGCGACAAAATATTCTGCAAATGTCCTATGAATGAATCTGACATGTTCTTTTTCAACTGTCTCGACCAAACCGACTCTTAGAATTTCATCCAGTTGGACTGGGGCACATAGTGATTTCAATTTTGGGATCTCAGTCGGGAATAGTAGCTCTAAACTGAGTTGGGCGTGCATGTCCATTATTTCTTTTTCCGTTAGCTCTGATCCTCTGGACGTACCGGCGCTTGTTTCCTCATCATCCACTTCATACATACTTTGGTACTTGCTAATCTTTTTCGCTATGAGCAGTGCATAGAGACTGGAGATGGACTGAATGCCAACATCACTGAAGGAATAAGGTGAGCTGCCATCTTCCTGGGCATAATCAATCGCTCCATTTGAAAATACTTCTCCAATTAAAAGGCATTGAAGGGGGATTCCAGCGATGTCATGTTCTTCCGAACTCAGGATTTGTGTAAGGCTGTCTACACATTTCACTCCGAATTGAAGCAATTTTTGTTTGTCAAGGTTAGTCCCCATTCCAGCCCAAAAGGATGCAAGGAAATCAGCCTGGTCTTCCTTGTTGAATGGTTGAATGTTGTAGCCAAGGGTATCCAGCTTGTTCTCCAATTTATGAAGAAAGTGCGGGCGTGAGGTGATCCAGAGGCGAATTTGTTCAAATGAGATTTTGATGATTCGTATAATCGAATAAGCCAATTCAGTATCAGCCCCATCAACCTCGTCGAATCCATCGAGGAGTAATTCAACAGATATTTCAAAATCGATATTACTGACCTTTGATGTTTGATCGGGATTTGCCATTCCAACGTCTATGTCACGGAAGACCTCTTTGACCGCTGAAATCGTGTCCTTTGATTCTTTAACCAGTTTTACCAACTCCCGCGCCACCATAAATGCAACGGTTCTGTCTGGATACAGCTCACGAAGTTTCCTCCCAATTTCTGAAAGTAGAACTGACTTCCCCATTCCCGGGCTGTCCGAAATGCAGATGGGATGATTAAAGTTATGACCCAATTTCAAGGGAAATTCTTCTTCTTTGATTTTATCCTGATCCTGATCAATATATCCTTGAAGAGTTGTAACCCGCCCCTTCGACCTCAGCCACCTCAACCTCCCGTCACTCTCGCGGTGGAGCCAATGCACGGGATGATCAGTTTTCTCGCAAATTTTGCCAAAATGATGGGGCTGGTTTAAAATCCCGGTGGACCCTTGACTGATCTTGGAACCACTAATCAACTGCTCACTCGAGCTGAATGTTGTCCCTTTCACTGACCTAGATAGCTCATATCGCTCCATTCCCGTGAGCAGCAAAATGTCCTTGGAGTTCCGGTCAAAGATTTTCTTCGATATTATGTTCCTGGTGACAAGGGTCCTGTTGACGTAATAAGCCAAACGATGTGGAAAAGTTCCCTTCAGTTTTCCTCGAAGGAGACAGCGCTGACCAAACTCAGTGCGCAAAGCATCTGGAGTAATATATTGTTAATTAGATCTTAATAAGATAAATTGATTGCATAATATTTATTGATAGGGATGACCCAAAAAGCACTTGACTCACCAGCGCATTCCCTCATCCCAATCTGTTCAATAGCAGAGATGAGCATATGGAGTGAGGCTTCCATAGCCTGCCTCGCAACCCATTCCTCAACAATTTCATGAAGGGCATCGCTCATCGTGATCTTGTTCACGAGTTGGTCGTTTCGTAATTTTGTAATCTTCTCATTAACCGTCCCCAACTCCCTTGCAAGGTCGGACCATTTCTCGTGGAATTCTCCGAAGGTGGATGCTTTTTGAAGAGTTGTGATCACTCTTGATATTGGACAATCTTCAAATACAAAAAAGTGAATTAAATGACTAGTCTAAAGATGATTTAATCAACGTTCATTTTTTAAGCATAATTTGTGTCCTAATTTACCTTTCCCTCCCACAATCGATGGATTGGACATGATACAATCCCTCTATCAGAAGCGTTCCCGTACGGAATCAAAGAAAAAATATCCAGACACTGAAATAGTTAAGATGGCGACGTGTTTATTGCAAATGAAGTAGTTAGCATATGTTTATGCTGCACTGGCTAATTTTAGTGGCACTCGGCAAGTCGCTGGAAAGGCGACTGAGCTCTGCCTTGCAAAACTTAAGCAGCTTAACAGTTCTGTTTTTAGCCTAGTCATCATATCGTTTAGTTTCACATATAAAATCATACATTCAATACATTGACATCAATTGAGCGAGTTGATAAGGCAGACTGGAAATTAATCGTTTTATATCGACTGTATCGACGGAGTTGAGAATGCATTGGATAAATGACGAATATAAATATCCCAAAGTACTGCGCGTAATATTCTCAACTTTCACCAATTCATTCATAATTGCATAATTTGAAAATGTAGATGGAGGAGTTCTCAAGCATAAATGTAATTGGGACCAACATAAGTATTTGTACGTACGTACTATAGTATATAGGCAGTAAGCATGCAATCCATCTGCGCATTTCAGACAGACAAGCAAACCGGCGAAATTTATAACTGTTATTACGATTTTGTAAAAAATAATGCCATGAGCCATCAAATAATACAGTATGTATAAAATTGTAAAATAATTATATTCCATATATTGCAGTGGAGATAAGGTTGTCTGTAAGCATCGCATTATTTTCTGTATATTGGGCGGCGTCGCAATTTACAATCTGTTTTCCACTTACACTTACACGTTGGAATGTTTGATAAGCTAAAGTCGCCATCATGTTTGATGTGATAAGATAAGATATATGCTGGTGCGGCTACATAGCCATGCTACAGTCAACTTTATTTTCAAACTCAAGCTACGCTTGTGAAATCATCGCAAGGATTATGCAAATAACGAGTATATTATCGGACTGGATGAATTAATATTTGCGTTAAACAAGTAAAAAATATAAAATATTCGCTGGTTGGCGTTGTTGTATTTATGAAACTGATATTCCGTTCCTGATGACTGTTTATAATTTTACATCAAATCAACTAATATATAATATGCATAGTTTATGAGAGCTCGTGTGAAACCGAAAACAAAAAAAAGAAACGGCCATTTCAAAAGCGAGTCCATTAAGGATAGGCTAATTTTAACTATTTTCTTATTCCGTATTTGTAAGCGCATCTCGACTATATAAGAAATGTATTTGTAATTTTTATGGTTTTTTGTTTGTGGTACTATCATTTCATTGTTGGGTTTCTTATTTGGATGTACCGTGCATATATATTGAAATTGGAGAAGTGGTCTATAAAAGTGTATAATAGGCAACATTTGATATGGAACATTTTATAAATACAAATACAACTAATATAAATTATATTTTCCCGGGCGGGCTGACTTGCTCGTATATTCAAAGGACTCTATACTCGGCTTAAAATAGATGATTAACATATTGATAAAATTAAAGATATTATCGTTATAGACGGGTCTGCAGCATTGTAAATAATATTATGCTAATTGCTAACTAACCATATGCCGGCTGGTTGTCTGAATGACTGTTTGATGCAAGCGCAAGGTTAGTTAGTTCCATAATAATTCAATGACAACAAAGTATGTTCAACCACATTTAATAAATATAATATATTTGTAGATTGCTTACCACACATGGCATAAGTTATGTTATTATTTCCGTCTATATATATGTAGTCAAAAGTTTACATCGAAGGACTGCGTCACCAGCAGAGTCCCTTTATCGATCTAAATTTTCAGTACTACGTCAACAGTCTAGTAGTTGGTTATGGACGCGGTCGTATATCCTTCATTTCACGCTGTTGAACATCAGCAAGCACTTCACAAGTTTATACTAACTATTATATAAGTATGGAACTGGACTGGGGTTGGTTTAGAGAAAGTGTTGGAAAGGTGGAGAATTGAAAATGATATGATACTTTGTCTACAAATAAATGTAAAAAATGTAGTTTGAATTGGAAGCCATGATAACCTCTTACAACGTCGACTTTAAAGAAAGTTTTTAAAACAGAATTCATCCATGAATCAGCGCACTGAATCCTATCCAATCGTTTCCAAGTACTGAGAATTCGAGCATCATTATTTTCAAGGTGGATGCATTTATATAACTGAGGCACTACATTATTGTTATATGTGGGAACATTTATCGTATATTTCATAATGCCATGCATATTCCGTGTATGCATAGATGCTTGAACATTACTAACGTACAAGTGATTACTCGATGTTTGTCGTTTGTTACTTACGCTCCCATTCGTAGTATGCATTTCATTGTCAAAAATAATTATTTCTAAGACTAAGCCAAATATGATAGTGGTTAAAAACTGATATAAGGTTAAGAAATCTGATCTGGTATATTTTTTGCAATACACTTGTCCGGTAACCATAATCTCTAACATCTTATTTGAAACTTAAACAACAATACATCAAACGGAGAGCTAAACAACCTAGTTGCATTATGGCCCTTAAAATAATATTGAAGCAGATGCAATTCTACCAACTCATCATTATAAGCGTATTTAGCACAGCCACATCGACCTCAGTCAAACTTGATGGAGTTGTCTGCCCAGATCCCGATCATGTTCTGGTCATAAAAGAAAATTATAGTGATATCCTTTCGAATACTTACAAAGACAACTTCAAGGCCTTATTCCCCCTCCCAATCCATTCAGTGTCTAACATGGACGAATGGATTCGTTCATTGCTTTCTGGCAAGCATTGCATCATAGTGCTCACAAACTACGTGGGTTTGGATATCCCTGACATTCAAGAGCCTTTCATAGTTCGACATTTGATGCCGAAAATGGCGATGGACAGCAGAACCAACTCAGGTGCGTTTACTTGGACCAACAATCTTCAGAATGGATTGAACCCAATCCCCATATCCGACTGCGTCTTCTTCCTTGACCATAGGGACTGTAGTGGAATGAGTTATTGTCGGTCAGATCCAGGCCCTGGAATTGTCAGGTTCACATCAATCTGTTTCCTCCAAATCTCGAAAGATATGGGCTAGTGACATATCCCATTGTCTGGAAGTTGGACATGGGAAGGGAGCCAGATAGGTACTGGGATCAGATTAGAGAACTTAAGCATAGTCTACCTAGCGTGATGCCGGTAACTGAAATTATAGTTAGATCAAGAGTAAATGACGGATTGGTTTCCTCTTGGATTTCCAAGCTCAATGTTCATCAAATAATGGTGTTTGTAAATCTCCAACCTCATCACGTGCCCATGAACATATTTTCCAGTTCAATATAAAGCATTTTTTACTGGAAGCGGAACCCAGCCCTCGAAATATGTTTGAAATGACTGGACTCATCAAGTCGGTAAAATATTTGGATATTTGGATTGAGCAGGTTCTGAACGACCGAAATCGTTTGGGGATCCAGATGGAAGAACATGAGCTAGAGGGCAATGATATCTGGAGAATGCGATACAACAGCAGGAAGTTCCACTGGGCGACCAATAACCGTTTCCACCTTGGAATCAGTCCATGTGAATTTATTCATCATTTCAAGGAACTAGATATTTCGAAATCCAAGCTCGAGCTCAGTCAACTGCAGGATAAAGCATATTTTGCGATTGCAAACATTATGATATGGAAAGCCATTTTGGTTAATTTTAGCATTTCCATAGGATCAGCTCCTCGTTGCCCCAAAGGTGGTAATGCAAACTTCATTAACGTGCTGATCAATGCCGATTTTGATTTGATTTGATTTGATTTGATTTATTCACGTGTTAATGCTTCAACCTTAAAACAAGGCTGGTCTCCCAGCAAACACAAA
>JAQIXQ010001034.1:0-18066 GCA_034700485.1 Pseudosinella alba
TGGGCGGTTCCGATCTTTTCTGGGATGGATGATGATGATGGTGAGAGCCTTGCTGCAGTTGATTGGTCTTTGCTTTCCTGATTACCGTCTGGTTTTTCCTCGATGTCCATCTTCATCGTGTCGTTTTTTTCATTCGCATCGACAGTTTGACATTTTTCCGGTGACGATACTTTTTCTTTTGGGGTGAATTTCTTGGCCACTTTTGATTTGCCTCTTTTAGCTTTCTTGATTTTAACGCCAATATTTTTACGTCTAGGTTTTCGACGAGAGCTCGTGTCAGGCTTGTTAGCACTGATGTCAGGTTTTACCTCGATCTTGGTATTTTCAGCTTCACATGAGAGGATTGATGAAGTCATTTCTTCGTCACTTTGTTGATCGTCATCGGGGAAGTAATCATGGTCATCATCATCATCGTCTAAAATGTTGTCTTGTGACGGCTGTTCAACTTTGATATTGCCTTCTTCATTAACAAAATCTGATAGTGATTCAGGTAATGAACTTGGCAAAATAATGTCTTGGGACGAGTGGGTTTGTTTAAGCTTAAGCTTCTCTTGGATGATCTTTTTAATTCCCATCTTGTGAACCTTGACACGAGGTGATAACAAAGTTATCCTACGGGAGCCTGTAAATAAATAAAATCAGACATGAATTAGCAAAGCTGGTTAACATTTACTCCAGTATTATTGAATTTTTTTCTCCATAATTGTACTTGGACAATATTTAGTTTACATTTTTTAATTATCTCCTTCCTAAGACCCTTGAGGACATCCAATTTATGTCTCCACTCGTCGTCTTGATTCAACTTTTCAGCCACTTTTACGAATTTTCGCCCATCCTCACTCGTGTCTGATTTATTTAGCGTCTCGTAAATATGACATAGTGAAGTCATCACCTCCATTTGAATTTTCTCCAATTCAAGGTATAGTTTTGAAAAGTTTTCAACCGACTTGGTACATGTTTTACAAAGATGTACTTTTAGTCTTGATTTCTTCACTGTTGTTGATTGATTTTGGGATAACATATCATTTTCCTTGAGCACCTCATTTATATCCAGTTTCAAGTATATTGACAATCTTTTAAGGGAATATAGTGAAAGATGGGGTAGTGATCCTGTTTCAGTTCCATTATTTTTTCGATTCGTAGAAGAACTTCCAGGGGTAATTAAACTTAAGCAAGCGAAGCAGTGTCCATTAGATTCAATTTGAAGATCACTTGTTCCACACATCTTGCTTAATTAATCGGGATTAAAAACACGAAATAACCGGGATGCTGACTTCCTTTTATCCAATATATATCTAGTTTTAAAAGAGAATATTTCGTACCGACTGGGATGAGAAAATAAATCCGGTAATTTACATTTAAGTTATGTATCATTGCGTAATGCAAACTTTTACTCAGTTTCTTTATAAAAATGTTTGCTTATACTCGCAATGTATTTGTTTTGAAGACAAGTATGAAACTATTTTCCGTCAAAACGAAAGTAAGATCAGGGGCAATGCCACGCAAAAAATATATTCCTTGTTAGTTGTTATGCATTTACATGAGAATTCTGCTCCGTCAATCTCTCACAGCTCAATTTGGAAGGATATACGAGACAGAGTACAAACCTGCTAACAAGATGAATATTTATAACTCACGAATCGTCAGTGTACGGCAGAACTGTGAATCCTCACAGTTTCAAAGACGACCTTGTGAGATTTGAAATAGACAATGCGAATATTGAGACATTACCAATTCCAAATGAAATATTTATGCAATTTGTATTTGCAATTGAAGAGTTCAATAGAATCACGGTGGTGAGTCGGATAGTATGAATTTATCCTAAATCGTAATTATTGTTTACATAATATGCTATAAATATGTATTTTCTCATTTATTTGGGAGTATAGATTATTAGGAAGTAGACTGAAAGCTAAAACATAATTTTGAAACATAAATATTTTTATTGTAACTGTCCTATAATTGTTGTTGCTATATCCTCTTCCCTTTTCAATACATATGTGTAAATGCAAATATGCAACTCATGAGTTAATCTGCTGATATGTCTCTCGTAAAATAATCTGGAATTTAAAAAGCAATTTTAATAAGCAAAATAGCATTGCTAAACCCTTATTGGCAACGGCGGCCTGTGCAAACCGTCAACCAAACACAATTTTCATAAAACTACATAAAAGGAAAACATTATCCCATGCAAATCATCACTTGTCTAAATTATATGTTTTTGCGAATTTCCATACATATTGAAAAGTACGCAACAAAAATACACGATGCTCATTGTTTTGAGTTGACAAATTAATTTACTGAAATCATTATTAATTGTTACAGTCGCTCAAGAGCTGAAACATTGATCATGAAAATTATTCCGAAAATTAAAATCATACCGAACTTCTCGACAATGAATTAATTACATTAGCTAGAATTTTCAATATGTGATTTTAGACTTGTGGTGAAGAGAAGACCATATATCGGCCTTCCTGGATTACATGTTTTGCCAAGCAATTCTGCCTACTTCTCCTATCTAAAATATCCCATATGCAGCTCACGATATGAAGCTACTTATGAACCGGGCTTATGTGAAGGGTTACATGAACGGGATATATGCCCAGATGACAGTGAAGTATCAAGCGTAATGGTTACCAATAGGATCATTATTTTACTGCAACTTCATTTTGATTATTCATGTAACCAAACAAAGATTAAATTAAATAAGCAAAAAAACACTATCGAGTTGAAGGGCTGAGGAGAGGAGACCATAAATAGTGAATAATTAGAATTTCTTAAAATTTGTCAAGATGGATAAGAAGTCATTAAATGACTTAGTTGTCGACACGATGGGACGTTGTTTCCTCTGCTCAAACCCCACCTCACTTCCGTCGTCTACAACTCATTCACTCCAACATCTATCCCGATATCTAAAAATGGACTTGAGCAAGGTGTTCCAAACAAAGGGGCTGATTTCGCAAAGTTTACTGGACAAAGTTATTGCATCGCAACTAAGGGCGTCTCTGTGTGAGACGTGCATCAGTTTAAACAAAAGGGTTTCGGAGCTGTGCCGACAATTGGAGAAGATTCAAATGGGCGTTATGAATTGTCTGGAGCTCGTTAAGGATAATTTAGAAGGAGCAATGACATCCGACAACAACCTGCCTAATGAGACCGACAACAATTCGGAGGATGGGAAATGGACTTTATGTAAAATGGAAATTGCTGATATCCTCAGGAAAGAGGCAGTGCAAAAATGTAAATCAAGGCATTATTGCAATTATATCTTACCATAATTTATTTATTTTTGGAATATGGAATGGTAAATCGACAATATGATAGACAATAAACATGAATGTTTAAATTCCTACAGGTAACCGGATGTTAACGAGCCGAGTCCCCCGAGCCAAAATCCAGAATCTAACATCCAATCAAGTGCATAGCAAACAAACGCTGATTAAATCCAGGTATAGAAGCACTGTAGAAAAGGGTCCCTTTCCATCTAGTTTTAATGGAAGTGAACCTGAAGTCGAAATTGGCTACATGAAACAAGAGCCCAAATTTGAGGATCATGGGGAACGGCATGATGAATGGCCTGAGAATGAAGATGGAAATAGTCCAGATCATTTTGGAGAACCGGTAGAAATGGGGTCCAGAATGGAAAAGCCAAATCGCCATTTGAAGTTGGACGAGCCCTCCAAACCCATAGCCATACCCTCTCCAATCAAAATAAAGGGGGTTGCTGGTAAATCAACTGGCCAGAGTTACTTCAATCCTTCGAGTAAAAAATACCGTTGCCGACAATGTCAAAAAGAATACGCCAATGCGAAACATTTTTATATTCATTATGATCGGATTCATCTTCAAATAAAATTCAAGTGCCCCATTTGTTCCCTTGAGTCTTCCTCCAAGCAACGTTACGATTATCATTACCTTGCAAAACACGCTGGTGTCCAATATGATTGCCTTAAGTGTGGCAAAATCTTCTCTCGGAAGCTGAGTTTGCAAAATCACGATCGCATTGCTCATTTATTTAAAGACAGAAAATTATCTGTCAAGTCCAAACAAGTCCCACTACCGCTGAAGGTTGTTGGGAGGATTGGTAAGCCAGAGGGCACCATAAATCCCAAATCTGGCAAGCTAAAATGCAGGCGTTGCGATTTGGAGTTTAGGACATATCCGGGGTTGGAGAGGCATTATCGGGCAGTTCATTTAAATGAGAGATACGTATGTACATTGTGTAAAAAAGACTTCTCGCAAAAGACATGCTACAAATATCATTACCTTAATTTTCACATGAACGTCTGAAGTCAAAAATTGGGTTTCAAGTAGTTATTTTTGTTCTCCAAACTCGAAGCTAAAGTGTCCCAAATTATGACAAATGGAGAATAAAATAAATCAATGCCGTTCCCCTTCTGCAATGCGAATCCTTCTCCTTGGCTTGATTGAGTTGTGTTTGGTAAATCATAATTTAAGTAAGTACCCAATTTAATTACGTTAAATTAAAAAAATATCTTCACTTTCAAGTGCAAATTATTTTATTCTTATTGCATCAAAAAGAATTTGAATTTTCATATAACTGCCATATAACATTCATGTATTAATCATGAACATTTATTTCTGTGGGAGGTTCAATTAGGAAGGCTTTAATCGGGCTTAAGTACATTATTATTACTACTAATTCCAAGATTGGAAAGTACATGAATTTACGGAACCATATTATGTTATAAGGATAGTAGTCAGTTTGCATTAAATATATATGTTCCTGTATGGTTTCGTGTTCCACTTTTATAGAACGACGTCTGTCTTCTTATTTGAGCTTTGTGGACCAGTCGTTGATGACGCTCCATATTAAATTTGTGGCCAAATGAGCGCCTACATATATTGCAAACATGTTGTCGCAGTTCCAAATGAACTCCCTTAAAATGCACCCGTCGAGCATTCTCTGTGCTAAATCCCTTTCCGCAACCAGGGAATTTGCAAATATGATTGAAACTTGGTTTCAGGACGGGTCTTGTTCCGCAGCTTTTGGATAACCTCTGGTGTCTCATTAACGCATCCTTCCTAGAGAAGCTCCTGTGACATCGTTGACAACGAAATCTTATCCCAGGTTTAGCAGCCCTCTCTAATTTGATCTGATTCATGCTCCTGGGAATAATCTTATTTTCACTCTTCTGTTTTCCTGCGTTCCTTTGCAAGACCGATTTTTTTGTGTAGGTTCCTCTTGGAAGGTGGTGGTCATCATTATGGTGACTGTAAAGCTGTATGTATTTAGGAAACTCTTGGGAGCAAAGGTTGAAAAGGCATCTGTACTGATGGGTGTGGGGATCGATGCACCAAGGTCTGATCTGCTTTCTCCCTCTTCGCTTTTTGGAAACATTTTTCACTGACGACATTATGACCGGATTGTGTCCTGTCTTTCCTGTTGTCAATATGGGTTGTTCCATGTCATCGTCTGTGGAAGTCGGCTCGTTTTCGTCTGCAACCACCTGATTATAATTAGCATTCTTGTTGTTGACGTTATCCAGTGAAGACGGTTTAGCTTCCAAACCCTCTTCAGTCATCTTTTGAAGCATGACTCGGGGTTGAAATGTGTGTAACTTTTGAGAGCCTGGACAGGGATCAATCAAAAAAGATAAATAAAATGTATTCTGATATTGGATATTGAACATTAATTTTGCAATTTGGAATTTATATGAAGATCAAGTTCAAACTCACATTTCAGCAGTGCTTCTCCCCTTAACAAGTTAACCATTGTTAGACTTCCGCCACTTGAAGACATTCCAGGATATTCCTCAGTCTTCTTTGAATCATTCTTCTCCCTTGTTACCAAAAGTTTCTCTCGAATTTGGAACAAACATGATCCCACCTTCATATTTATGTTTTCCAGACTTTGGAACAGCTCGAAAAATTGTTTATTTAGTGAAACGCAGTCGTCACACAGCTCCACATTTAATCTGGGGGTAGGTTCCTTGGACCGAGTTCGGGAATTTGGCTGGACATGAACCTTGCTGCTTACCACTCTGCCCAAGTTCATTCCCAAGAAGTGGGTCACATATTGGAGGGAATAAACGGCAGCCGGCGTTACATGTCGTTCCCCATTTAAAGTGGACGTTTCCGCGGAAGTTGGATTCAGACAGAAAAAACAGTGTCCATGTGATTCTAACAAGACATCACTGGCCACCTTTTGCTTCCCCATCTTTAGGAAAGAAAATTGAAACCGTTGACTCAATCCGATCGCAAGTATATAGCAAGGATAGTTAATTAACTTGATAAAAGTGGATTAGGAACAATTTTGGCGTGACTGTGTGCTCCAGGACATTGCAAGCAAATATATTTTTGTTTCAAAATGATACATCTCAGCCTGCAATGATCAGCATGTTCTCATACCCATTCTCATAGCAATTCTCATATTTTTGCTTTCTCTGGAATGGTGTGAAAATGAAAACATTTCCCATCCAAGAACGAGTCGAAATAGGGGCATATTGTTGCAAGAGCAGTGCATTTGTGCTTTTGCTCCAGCTCAGAAGCTAATTCTCTTACTCCAAGCAGCAGAACAAAAGTACTGGGAGGTGAGAATTAGTGAGTTCACATGAAATAAAAATTGAGTACACGAGACCAAGTTAATTTTAATCTTTCAAAATAGTAATTCATTTATCATTGTGTATCATATATATTATTCATGGTAATCTACCATGTACATTTTGTGTTTATTATAAAACGTCAATCGATCGAATGTTCTCTAAAGTAATAATATGTTAACATCATATACATTTCCATTTTTCATAATCATGTTAAGATAGGCGTTGCCTCCATCAATATTTTTTATCCTGAGCAACCGGTGGCACATGCACAGTTTCCGCCGACATTGAGGCAGGCACCGTTGCCGGTACAAGCTGGGGAGCATTCGGCGCTACAGTCCTGAAATTAACATCCGTAACCATATTGACTCATCATCAGTGACCAGATCCTTTAGCATGTCAAGGCCAAGGTATAGAAAGAATAAACTTGTTTCTTACGAATGTAGTATCCGGTACACAGCAGCAACTGTTCGGGGAGTCCAGGGCCCCGTCTGCACCTACACAGTGATCTGCCATGCAATCGTTACAGGTCGTCGTGGGGCATGTCTGAATGATATTAAAGTAAATAATGTGTAATTAGTAATAAATTAAATCAGTAAAATATTTGATAAGCAGGTAAAAGTGAGGTAGATGAGACAAGTGCACATCACCCCAAAATAAATATAACTTACATCAACCTTTGCTGCCACAACAAATGCCAATGCCAATAGTCCAAAGACAATAATTAATTTTCCCATCGTCAATGCTCAATTGAAACTTTGAACTGAAGTTTTAATTTCTCGCAAAGAAATCAAAAGTAGTCAGGACAAGAAGGCGATGTGAGGTCAGGATGTGCAGGAGTTGAAGAGAACAAGACACCATTTCTCTGATTACGGGTTTTTATATGATTTCTAATACACGACTGTGTTGGCACTTGGCACTCACCAAGTTTTGGGACATCATATTGATATGCCTATCTCTGAATACGCCAACAGGTGTGACTGCTCCAGTTAATTTGGTCATTTGGTTTGCAATTAGGTTGCTGAATCAAGCACATGCACAAGACAAGACGGTGTTTGTTTGCAGAGGAGGATTAAACCACAATTTACTGCTATAGTTTACATTATTATAATTGACTATTTAATTATATTAGGCAAAATAGAATAAGGAAAGTACAAACAACGGGAACAGGAAAATCTGGAAGGTAAATTACGTGTAATCGGTAATCAGTAATCATGCTGATCTAAGGCCACGCTTGCTTGCTGACTCTTAACATAATTAATGCTCTTTTTAAATGTGCAAAATTAAGTGGGACAATCACTCGCTCAGGTCGGCATATTGTATTATAGTAAGTTGTTACATGTATATCAATATGTACGTACAACAGTTTTGACTTTCACATCTCCAATCGCTTTTTATAAACTTTTAGTTCTTTCGTGAGTTTCAAATGCTCCTGTGCTAGGATTATTGGGAGAATAAGGTTTATATGAAATGCCATGAAATGTAATCATAATCGATAATCACGTACGTATTTTGTGTGATATAAATTAGAATAAGGAAATATTACTTTTTTATCACCTTTACTTATCTTTGCTTCAGTGCATATCATTTGTATAATTACTTCATTGATGACCAAACATGAAATTTACTGTGAAGTCTGCAGAAATAATTGAACTTTTTCTAATACGTTTTGCTAAAAACTGACAGTGTAAATTTGATTTCTGCTGTCAGCTCCGTAGCTAGTCCATTGTAAATGGTTTAATTTATTTCTATTTTATCAAAAAAATTATCAATTTTTTTACATACATATAATATTCACAAACATTTATTTCTGCGGGGGCGTCGATGAGGAAGAAACTGATCTGACTTAATTAGATTATTATTAATAATTATTCCAGGATATACAGTCTATAATTTTGCCAAACCATTAGCCATTTCAGAAAAGTATGTAGAACAGTTTAGTCTTGTTTCGTTTGACTTCCGCCACTTGATGCCATAAAAATGTGGTCGTTTATGTGAAATAAAAATGAGTTCATTTTCCTTTCTCAATTCCAATTCATTTTTTTATTGTCTATCATATTCATAGTAATTTACCATGTACCTTTTCGATAATGTAATATAATTATTAAGTATATACTAAAGTATGGCAAAAGCCAAGCCAAATAACATGTCTTTGCGACAAATAGTTCATATTTCTGCAATAATAATAGCTACATAATAGTCAATATTATAAGCATAAAATTTAGCACCAAACTGTAATCAAATGCTTTCAAAAATAATATATTAAAATCTAATTCATTCCCATAATCATGTTAAGATAGCCATCGATCAATCAATATTTCCTTTTATGCCACACAACCACCGATACATAGACAGGTCCCCAGGGCGTTGAGGCATTGTTCGTTCTCGGCACATCTTGAGCCGCAGTCGCGGGCTGAATCACATGCCTGAAATTAATATTAATATCCATAGCAGCATTAACTCACTTGTCAGTGTCCAGATCCCTTACTATTTCCATAATGCGATTATGTAGAAATAATTAAATTGTATTTTGCTTACGAATGAAGTATCTGGCACACAGCAGCAACTGTTCGAGCCCGGGGGCCCGTCTGCACCTTTGCAGTGATCCGACTTGCAATTCGCACACTCCGCGGTATCGCATGTCTGAATGGTATTAAAATAAATAATGTATAATCAGTAATGTTTAATAATCAGGTAAAAGGGAGTTAGATGGGACAAGTGCACATCACCCCAAAATAAATAAAACTTACATCAACCCTTGCCGACACAGCAAGTGCCAATGCCAATAATCCAAAGACAATAATTAACTTTCCCATCTTCAATGATCAATCGAATCTCGAGAGCGTCTGAGGTAACGGAAGTGATATTTGCTCGTAAAGGGATCAAAAGTAGTCAGGACAAGAGGGTGATATAAGGAGTTGAAAGGAACAAGACCAGTTTCAATCTGAGGACATCAGTTCTCTGATACCGGGTTTTTATATGGTTCCAAATACACGGAAGTGTTGGCACTTTACTTGGCACTCGCCATGTTTCGGGACATCATCTTGATATGCCTATGTCTGACTACAATACGCTGACATGAGGGACTGCTCCAGTTAGTTTGGTAAGTTGATTTGACATTATGTTGCTGAATCAGGCGCATGCACAGGACAAGACGGTGTTGGTTTGCAGAGGAAGATTAATGCATATGCACATTTGCAGTTTACAATATTAAGTTGACTATTCAATTATAACTGAAAACAAAAGGAAAATGCAAACAACGGGAGCCGGAAAATCTGGAAAGCAAACTATGTGTAATCAGTAATCATTTTGATCCGGTGCAACACTTAATATATTTATTAATAATTTTGTTCATTAAAATGAACAAAATTAAATGGAGCAATTACTTAGCTAAGCTTATTCTATAGTCAGGTATCTACCTACATCAGTTTTAATTTTCACATCTCCGCTCGATTTTTATGAACTTTTAGCTCTTCGTGCGTTGCAAGGCCGGAATAAGGATTTGTGTAAAAGAAATGCCATCAAATGTAATTAATAATTAAGTATAATTGTAATTATTTTGAGTAATGTAATTAAATTACCATGAGGATACTTTTACTGATGTTCTTTACAGTGCATATTGATTGTGTAATTACTTAAATGATGACATGACATGGATTTTGTATGGTCTGCATAAATAATAGGATAATTGGCAATCGGCACTAATTTAATGATAATCGGTGGCACGCGGTGACTGATTTGATATAAACGTTCATCTCGTTGTCTGCAATTTGTATCCCATTTATGCATCCACGTCCATACTTGCCCATGTTGTCGGCGATGCAATTTTTGCCACGTGTCGTAAATGGGGCGGCTAAAAACTAGTAAAGTGGGCTTGGTGAAATGGTTGTAGCCATATGAGCGTAATCTGTGCTTAGCACTCACTTTTACTGAGAAAGTAAAATGCCCAAAAGATTCGTGTTGATAAGCAAAATAGGACCCGCTTAACAGGTAAATAGTTTCAAACAAAAATCAATAGGCAATCACATGAAACCACATGAAATCACTTTAAGCCAAATTACGCCATTTTCGCCTCGATCAAACAATCAATTCATCACCACAAACATATTAAAATTATATTTTGGTTCATGTGCCGTGCCGGATAGGTCAAATTGACACTTTTGGCACGTGTCACGTACCTAAGCGCTGGAGGAGTAGAAATGTATAAAAATTTCATCATCCTTGCGAAAAATCCTTCCTTTAATCCAGTCATGAAAAAGAAATGTTGTTTAAAATATATTTTTAGGGAACATGATCTGGAGAATTAATAAATAATTAGTTCCAATGCTGTTTTGCACAGAGCACGGAAATGTTAGAACAAAAATTGAAATGGCCTTTTCATGGACGTTGTTTTTTTGAAAACTTTTCTCAATTACTGGAGAAGAATTTCATAATATTAAAATTGTGGCAAGTAGGGAACAATTAGCAGTATTTTTTCTAAATACTTGAATAATTGATCAAGTACGCTATTCGATCGTATTTAGCAGTTTGATATGGAAAGTTAGACAAGTCTCAGGATTCCCCGAATAGCCCAAACAATTTTACAGAAATGTGAGTAGCGAGTTGTTTGGATGAAATTCGGATATAAATGAGAAATAAAAACGGATACTTTGGAGCAATTAAATTTACCTTGGTCAATTCTAATTCATGTCTTTATTTTTATTTTCTTTCATATTCACACTAATTTACCATGCACCTGTTGTATGTTTTTTTTTGTAAGATTTTATCTAGCCATGTCAAACTGCATATTTTAAATATTGAATATTCTTTTCGACAAAAGGGAATAATAAATTATATATTTCTTCATCGTACGATTGCATTTACTATAGATTTAGCACGCATCAAACTAAACTTTCCTCCTCCTCCTCCTCCTCTTCCTCATCACATTCGCAGTTTCCGTCGTAGTTGACACAGGACTTGTTGTCCTCACATTGTGGGGAGCAGTCTTTCTTCTTGCATTTCTGAAATTAAAAGATATATCTTAGCGGCACTGATCAAGTGTCTCGACCATTTAATATTTCTATGCCATCAAAATTGACTTGACTTACGTAGTACTCGTCTGGAACACAGCAGCAGCTCTCTCCGGCCCCGGGTGTAAGTCTGCAGTGATCTGCCAAGCACTCTGAACAAGGTTTCGTGGTGCCGTGGCCGTGGCCGTGGTACTTGGGACATGGCTGAATTGAATTAAAATAGACAATGAAAAATCATTAAGAAGTTTAATAACAACTGCTGGATACTCGGGTAAAACGGAAAGGGATCGGACAAGTGCACATCACCTTAAAATAAATATAACTTACATCCTGTTTGGCCACCACCGTAAGTGCCAGGAGAAATATTCCCAAGAGAAATATTAACTTTGCCATCTTTAATGCTCAGCAGTATCGTGTCTCTGATCTGGCAGGGGTAACTGGTTATATTTTTCTGGCGAATGAATCATTCAATTGTAAAATAGAAAACATGATCAGAAAAGTATGAACAAAGGGAACAGGAAAATGTTCAAACAAATGATTTGTAATCAGTAAACACGCTGATCTACTGCCACGCTTGCCGACTCTTAGCATAGTTAATGCTTCGTTAATTTTTTAAAAATTAAATGGAGCAAGCTAATTGTGTGCTCAGACATATGCACATAAACATGTACCTACACCAAGTTTCATTTTCATATTTGATGTCGCCATACAACATATATAGATATGTTTTAAGGAAATAGTTAGATTATGCACGTTCTGTATTGTGAATCAAAATTGTACAGTCAAGATATGGAAGTGGAAATATGCTAAGATGAGGAAAAGGCATGGCCCCCGTGAAAAGATTTGCGAATTTGCAGACAAAATTCTTCAGGAATTAAATTAAATTAAATCGGTTGAAGAAACTAATCATCTGTTGGCGTAACAAAGGGCAATTCTCTTTGGACAAATTGTTGACCCGGGTGCTTGAGGGAATAGCATAATTTGGAGAGATTGTCCTCAAATTTTTCATGGAAACTCACTCACCTTGTTAAATAATTATACCCATATCATTGAGTAGGTAGCTAACGTAAGTGATGTGAAATAAAAAATGGAAACGGGGGAGCAAGTAAAATTTATACATTTCTAATAGTAATTCCTTTGTTTATTATCTTAGATATTCCTTGTAATTTACCATAATATACCTTTTGTATGCTTTATTATAATTATTACACATGTATCTATGTAGTAAAAAAAATATCGGAGCCTGATCAAATAACATGTTATATAGGTAGGTCAAGTTTCTACAATAGCGCAATATATATATATTTATTTAATGTCATGAGCACAAAATTTAGCACTAAATTTAATTAAATCCTCTCTGAAATAGTATAGAACAATATACTTCATTCCCACAACCATGTTAGTACATGCCAACTGTAGAACAATTAATTAAACTAAACACCCGTCGCATATGAAATCCTACCAGGCCAAAAAATACTAATCTATATGTATAAATTAACCTAGTATATATACTTCTTCTCTGATGCAAGGACCTCTGGGATAACATTCAACATAGTTTTTGCATTCATCCAGCTTTCGCTTATCTAGAATACGCGACACATGTGCAGTTTCCGACGACGTTGGCACAGGACTGGTCACCATTACATCTTGGATCGCATTCCGGGCCTGAGTCTGGATCACAATTCTGAAATTAATATCCGCAGCGTTAAATCGACTCTGTTTCACGATCCTTTAATTTTTCAAGTCGATATATAAATATATAAAGAATAAAACTGTCTTACGTATCCCGTGTTTGGTGCACAGCAGCAGCTGGGTGAGTCCGTGCCCCCGCTCATAAATACACAGTGATCTGCCATGCATTCTTGACACTTGTACTTGGGACAGTCCTGAGTGATATTAAAATAATCAGTCATCATTAATAAATTATATCAGTAATTTTGGATAATCAGATAGAAGGGAGTTAGATCGGATAGCATAAGCGGAACTTACAGTAACAATGGTGGCTACCACCGCAAGTGCCAATATTCCAACTACAACTATTAACTTTCCCATCGTCAACGCTCGATCGTATGGTTGGTGGTCGGGCAGAGATTTTTTTTCTCGCAAAAAGATCAAAAGTATTCAGGACAGGGGAATGTCAGGAAATAAGTATGAGGTGTGGAGTGGAACAAGATGCTTTTCAATATAAGGACATTAATTTTCTAATATTGGGTTTTTATATAGCTTCAAATCCATGAAGGGTGTTGTCATTAACCATGTTGCTGGAGTTAACATCATATTATGTATACCTTGGTCAATTTTTCATTTTCACATTTTCGATCTTTCTTTGTGAACTTTTAGGTCATTGTGAGTTTCAACTGCAAAAATGTGTGAACGGATTATCGAGAATATGTCTGCGTGTATGAAATACCGTCAAACCCTTTCTTAGTTTTTAAGCTTAAGTCTTTTCTTCCATAATATAAAGGAAAACGTTATCCAGCTTTATTAATTTTTGACTAAAAAAGGTTTAAAAAAAAACTCTACAGGGTGATTTGAGGTTGGCTCAGATAATATATCCTACCTATGAGTTATGTGTTATTTTATCGATATAAAGAAATAAACCACTCAACGGGTATGGGAAGCATGTTCCCGAGTGGCTATTTTTTCTTAAATGTTACCTGAGCAGTTTTTGAGCTGCTTGGAATTATGAATTGGAATTATGCTGTCGTCAAGAGGGCCACGCATTACCCTTTGAATATTAAGTTATCCATTTAGTAATAAATCTTAACCTGGGCCACCTACGTTACCTGTCCAGCGGGCACGCGAAAAATGTTTTTGGCACCGCGACCGAAAAATTCGGTGCCCCAATTGGGGTAAAAAAACCTAATGATGCCCCGAAAATGTCTAGTCGGTAGACAGAATTTTGAGTTTGAAAATTGAGTCCGAAACCCCAATTTATTTTAACCATGCCCCGAAAATCTCTAGTCGGCAGCAATTATGAATTCAAAACTTGAGTTTATGCCCCAAATTCTCCAAATTTGACATTTACTCGCAAAAAATGCACATTTTCGCAAACAATTCTTAAAATTCGGGGCAAATTATTGCCCAAAACCACAAATTTTCCCATTAGAGCCCCGAATTTTATCTCCTCTACAGGAATCCTAAAGGCCGACAACCCCCATTTTTCCGCTGCATGCCCCGAAAATTCCTTAAAAAAAGGTCTGCAATTTTTTGGGCATTTTCGGGGCGTCAAAAAACCGCGACCGGCGGTCGCGCGGTCGCGGTTTTTCCGCGCCCCCGCTGTCCAGTCCAATTTTAAAAAATGTCATTATTTTTACGATAGAAACCCACAATATGTTATACTGGAATTGGAAGCAACATGCCAATCTGTTTATAACAATATAGTGACAGATGATCTGTCACATATCGCCAAGGTCATCTGACTATATTGAATTGAATAATATGCTAAATGGAAGCCAGATTGAAATTTAGATGAGCTTATACAGTTATTTTTGCCGTGTGAATAAAATGCATAATATGGATATGGATGTTCACTTCTATTCGACTCCAGTGACAAGAGTGAGCAGCTCATTTATGTGAAATAAAAATGTTTCATATCTTGTCTTTCATGTTCATTGTATTTTACGATGTACATTTTGCATCGTTTCTTGTTATTTGCAAAATTGGTATCCACGTAATAAAAATAATATAAGAGTCAGGTAAAATAACATGTGTTTCATATCCCTTCAAATGAAATAAAATATATTTAATACCATAAACAAAAAAAAATAGCACGAAACATAACTTGAATGCCCCCCAAAATAATATAATAAACATCTACTTCATTCCTATAGCCATGCTACTACATGAATACTTCTGAACAATTAATTAAAGTAAACACCCGTCGCTTATCATAACCTACCAGGCCAACAAAATTACTAATCACTCTGTAAAAATTAACCCAGAATATATTTATTTCCAGAAGTCAATATATAATTTGAATTCATGCAACTTTCGCTTATCCACATGTGCAGTTTCCGATGCTGTTGTAGCAGGACGTGCCGTCAGGACAACTTGGAGAACATTCCGGGTCTGGATTATTACAATTCTGTAGTAAATATCCGCAACGTTATCGACTCAGTTTCAGGATCCTTTAACATTTCATGCTGATATATTACAGAAAGAATGAAATTTGCTTTTGCTTACGTATCCAGTATCCGGTACACAGCAGCAGCTATTTGAGTCCGTGCCCCCGCTCGTGAATACACAGTGGTCTGCCATGCATTCTGAACAGATGTCGGTGGGACATTCCTGAATGACATTAAAATAAACAGTCATCTTTAATAAATTATATCAGGAATGTAGAACAATCAGATAAAAGGGAGTTAGATCGGATAGCATAAGCGGAACTTACAGTAACAATGGCTACCACCGCAAGTACCAATGCCAATAGTCCAACGACAACTATGGATTTTCCCATCTTCAATGCTCGATCGTATGGTTGCTGGTCGGACAGGGGCAACTAGAGGAATTTATTCTCGCAAAGTGGTCAAAAGTACCCAGGACACAAAAGGGGAATGTCAAGATTTCAGGAGTTGAGGGGATCAGGACAATTTTCAATCTGAGGACATCACTTCTCTGATACTGTGTTTTTATATGGTTCCAAATATTTAAAATGCATGAGCATGCTGCCACTCATAATGTTACTGGGGTAGACCATGTACCTACATCATTTTATTTTATTTTCATATTTCCGATCGCTTTTTATAAACTGTTGGGTCTTTGCAAGCTTTAATAATTTTTGACTAAAAAAAGGTTTTAAAAACGCGACGGGGTGGCGGTTCCAGTAAGCTAATTTGATACATTACCAGGTTATAAATAGGTATGAGGACTGGTTGTAGACTACTTTACTTTAGATTTTTGGGAAAGCAAACTAGAAATAACCTCTTTTTGCAAAGCTGTTCCTAAGTAGTTAGCGCTTAGTATATTGGATTGCAGACTACACCCGATCCCTTCCCGGGAGAGGACAGCAATAAAAAGTTACAAAGTTTGTAGTTTCTTTAGGATATTTTAGAGCATATTCCGAAGCCGAAACCACCCATCCTATAGTGACCGAAATTTCTGTACTTGGGCAATTATTTTCTATTTTATGCATAAACTTAATGTTCTTGGACTTAAATAAATAGATAGCATTACATTTCATGTAACCAGCAGTTTTTGTTTAGATTTAATGGTAAAATTTTAAGGTCCTTTTATGAAACAACTTTTGCAAATCATCTGTAAGCTTATGATTAGTAATGAATGTAATTGCAAACCAGATATTTCTGATGTGAGAGAAAACTATAAGCAAAAAAACCGATACCTTTTTAACGGGCTAAGCCATAATCCGTTTCCTCAACGTCAGCCACCCACCCACACCGGCCAGTTTTTCCCAATGAATTAATGAAGCTTATCAGTACCAGATTGAAAAAAAGTTGGAGGTTGAGCTAATTGCAATGATGAAAGTGCTTAGCACAAAGTACAATTACAAAACGAGAAGGTAACTATGCATCAGGTCTTAGACAAAAATCAAATGAAATCACAAGAAATGTCTTTCGATCCGGAACTAACATAAGCCATAATAAAAATGAAGAGTCCCGGAATTGCATCAATCAGACAATCAGATAATCAACAAAGCATTGATTAACTGTCCCGATCTTGTAATATTTCAACAGGATTAAATATAAATAACAAATTATGTAGTCCTCGTCTGGTGCGCAGCAGCAGCTGCCGCGTAAAAATCATATAAAGCATAATTATCCTTTCCTAAGTCATTGCATATGAAACCCCCTTTTCGGAAGCTGATGCGAGTATGATTGTATTGGATTATAGTTAACATCCCAGAAAGACGATGATAATTTTAATTTTAGAGTATAATCCCGGAACCGCAGCCACCTGTCTGGACGGAATGGAAAAGGACCTGTAATAATAAGATAGTTCTTTATGAGTTTAGATTCAATTGAAGATTAATCGCCATCCTACATAAGCTATATTAGAGAAATTGACATCAGACCATTTGCAACTTTAAAAAAATAACAGAAGATTGTCGGCTTCTTGCTCTTGTCAAACAATTTAATGTGACGGTGAACACAGTTGGTTTTACACGTTTGAGCTATTTTCGGATCATAATCCAACCCGCTGCCCCACATCCGTTCAAAAGGAATGAACAGAATGACTGGGAAAAAAGGTGCTTTTAAGTAAGCTTACGATGTAACAAAAGGGTAAAAAGAGCATAATATGCACCAAAGTCAAAGTTTATTCTTTAGATTTTGATAGGTAATAGGTAGTCTGGACTGGAATAAATACTTAAGTATTAAATAAACCGTTTGCAACGGGGTCTAGCCACGGAGCTTTAGCTGCGAGAATTTTCCCAGACAAATATTTCGTTTCAAATTAGGAACGTCAAAGTATTACAAGTTTCCATATAGAGTAATGTTAAAATGAATATGTTGACCTTTGAACCCTTCGGTTGACCC
>JAQIXQ010001035.1:0-18066 GCA_034700485.1 Pseudosinella alba
TAGCTCCCTTGGACTTCACTTTTGCAGGAAATTGATTGCAGATCTGTGTTCTGCACGCAAAAATGGTCTAGAAAACGCTCATGGTTTACCTGAACTCGCGTATGACCTGGGACGGTTCCCTTGTTAGCAAAAAGTTTAAACTGTAAGTTTACTATGAAGAAGCTGGAACTAATTTTTATAGTACTATTTTCATTGTCGAAATGATGCTACTGCATTTGCAACAAAGGAAAACAGACCTTTCTAGCCGATTTATCAGAACGCATCGGGAGACGTCAACATGCCCCAACTTTAGCAGGGAAGCAAATTGTTTGTTTTGGAGATGAGATTGCGAGCAAAAGCAAAGTGAAAGAATGAAGAAAGCATTTTAGCCCAGTAAAGCCTTTCATACAAGTTCAACTAGACACGAAAATGAACTCGTTGTTAAATTAATCACAGTTAATACTTTGATCATTTAATTTTAACTAAGGAGATTGTTACAGATAATTGATTGTGTTGAGCAACTTTCTAAGATATAGGCATTGGTGACAATAGGTGAAAATGGAGGCTTCCGGTCCCGAATTTTGTTCGAGAACAAGCATATTATCTCGAACTCTAAAGTGCATTCTCTGTCGCTCCCCTCGGGGGGATACATCCCCAGAGAAAGTTGTATTCAACCAGTTTTGTGCCAAGTTCCTCCCATTGGAAACGTGTGACTTGTGGAGGGATAATGCATCTAGATCCGGCGGATCCAGATCAGTTTGTTCCAACTGTTCGGAAAGCATGAGCACAGCTGTGGACACCAAGTCGAGGATGGAGGTGGTGGAAGGTCGAGTTCGGAAGTTGCAAGAGGAAGTGGTCCAGGAGCTGAGGGAGTTGCAGATCTACGTGGACCTGTTGGGCTGGCAGTTGGGGAGGATTGAGGGGAGGGTGAAGGAAGGGGAGGATCCGGGGGATGAAGGGAGGAGGAGTCAAACCGGTTTGCTGTCGCTGCCATCATCGGGGAACGCCAGTGAAAATGGGGGTGCCGATGATGATGCCGGGGTCGGGCGGGGTCAGGATGATGGGGACAATCTTCTTCGGAAATGTATTGGGAAGGGTGAGAAGTGAAATAAATAATTATCTTAAATTGAACAAGGTTAATCTTGAGCAGGGATTTAATTTGATTGCTTATTCCTCTATGTTGATCAGTTACCAACGACCTGCGCACCTTCCGAAATAGGCTGAAACGTAGAGTAAGCTGTGGGGCCGGTGCCACCGCCGAGGATATTGAAATGAAGCCCTCTGCAAAACGAGTTCGAGTTGGAGGTAATCTGAATCAGGCTACGATGGAGATGGAGGATGCTGACCTGGATCCGGAACATGACATCGGAGATAGTTGTGAAGGTGACAATGACGATATTGATGACTCTGACATTTCCGACGCCAACAGTGAGCACCTTCCGCAAATCCAATCATGTACATCCACTAATCGGAGGACATTGCTAATCAAGAGGATTAAATTGGAGCCTAGCGCAGTGGCACCAGAATCAGATTGTGAAAATGGAGAGAATGTAGGTGACACTGACAATGACGACGCTGACGAAAATGAAACGATTAACGCCTGCGACAACGTTCCGATATCGTCACATTCCGGTGGTGACCCAAGACTCGAATCGTTTTTGAAGGAGCAACGAGGTAATCCGCTCATTACTTATTGCTTTTTAATAAATTAAGCTCTCAAATCTTTTACCGCTAATTGTGTATGGTTTCCTAAAATACATGATTTTTTTTTGGCATTTTTATATTTTGAATAGCATTTCACCAAAAGTTCCTTCAGAGTCAGGAAGACCTAATACGGGAACAATTAGAGCTAAAGGCTCACGTATTAAGGATGCTCTCTACCAGCCACATGGATGGTTTGCAAGGCCCGCATTCCGACTCACTCTTTTCAATCTTCCCAATTAAGTCCAGTGAAGATTTGGAGCGGGTGGAGGACATGCTGGAAGATCATGAGAATCAAGAAAGACTTGTAAGGTTTTATAATTATGGAAACTAAATGTTTTAGTACAATTTGCATTTTAACCTGGAGACCTAAATTTATTTTATGACATTTTTTAGATCAGTACCTTATCTCGTTTTGGAAGGACTGAGATATCGAAAACAGCAGGGGACGTGATGCGTTATTTACTGGAGGTCAAGTTCTCCAGGGAAGTTCGTCTTACCAACAGCTCCGGAAAAATCCCGTTTGGTGAGAAGCGGTTGTGCGAATGTGTTCGAGGTAAATTTTTGCACGTTCAATAGTTGCTTAGATTTATAATAATGTACTAGATTCAATCCCTGATCCTTACTTTCCTAGATTGTAGATTGTACTTTAATTATTTTCCTTTTATGCATGTTCTAATCTAGTTGCTCTAACTAAAAATCACCCCGAGGTTAAAATGAACGATGTGAACACCAAAATCGCCTCTTGGCTAAGGGGAAGCATTGATCGCGGCGGTGGTCGTAGGGAACGACATGGGAATGGAAACGTCACGGTGAACAATGAGGAGGACGAGAGTTCGCAGCAGCATCAGGAAGATCAGTGAAACACGTAACTTGCATCGTTACATCTGAAAAGTGTTGGCCAGTAGTACGTATGTTTTAACTAGATTTTTATTTCGAACAGAAACCTTTTCCACTTTTACTTAATACTTTGTTATGATATGCAGAATTCGGATTTAATCTTTAAAAAATGCAGACAAATCCAGTTAGAATTTTTTGTTACTCTTCATATTCATGTAAATTTTAGATGTTTTTTTATGCAAGAAATAGAAATGAAAACATGATGCTCCGAGTTGTTAATCGTATTAGTCGTTTTAATTACTTTTGTAGAGAGAGGGGTCAGGCATATCTTATTTTATTACAATTCTAAAAAAATTATTGTTAATTTTATTATTTTATGTAATTGCATAGTATAATATAATACTATTTAGAACGAGATAGATGTTAATACGTAATAGTTGGCTCATTCTCCTAGATCATAATTGTTGTCCAATCAGAATTACGTCGCCCGCGTACAAACATTCAGTAAATGTGTATTTAGTAAAGGTATTTGTTTTTTTTAAACTGGAAACCGAATTAATTCGTTTTTTTGTGTTATTATATCCAAGGCATTTGGAAATTTCGATGTACGCTAAAAAAATTGGATCATTTCAACCAATGACATTTTCACTTAGGTATTTTACATAATAACTGTTCTTCATTTCTCATTTTTAAGTATTCGGAAGAAGCCCAGCACAAATTTAATTTTTATTGGTGCATCTTAGATTTGCAAATAATTATGTATTGGCATGTTTGTATGCAATTGCCAATTGCTAATTATTGTGATTAATTCTGCTTCATGAATAGGTTATGTCGGGAACCACCTCATTAATACCTTGGTCTTAATTTTAATTAGTGTAATTGGATTCATGGATTCAAACATATTGTGAAATATATTAAGCTACTTTTGTCTCACCCCTTATCAGTACAAATATAGAGAGCATTTTCGGGACATTAGTTGCAATATAACTAGTTTTGCATATAATTTTGAGTTAGTTAAATAAGGAATTGTTTAAAGTTTCAAACGTCGAGAAATGGAAAATAGACCGACATGACATGCCTATGAACGAGTTTAGTGGTAACCAGCTTTCCATGGGGAGTGCTGTAGCATCTTGACCATCTTGCAAAGAAGATCGATGGCTTCATTTGAGTCCAGCTTTTTGAAACCTTCGCAGGTTTTCAACTCGTCCATGTTCATGCTGAAACAAAATCAAGCGAATTAAATTTAATCGGCACTAGAATGTCGAGGGTTTTTCATATTTGTAATTGGTAATTAAGTAATGTTTTTACCATGTCATGATGTGCACCGCATGTACTGCCAACTGTTCCCGTTCATTCAAATCCTTTGAATAAAAATAAACTTCCAAAATGGATTGAGGCGAGAACCACTTCACCCCTCTCCGGAGTAATAACTGGAAGAAGGAGGACCGCAAATGACTCAAGCCATATTTATCGGCAGTTTTTAATAGTTCTACTGCCACTTCACAGGTAATATGGGAGGTTGTCAATTCCAAGCCATATAAATATCGAAGAAGTTGACGGATCCCCACTTCCGAATTGTCTTTCATCTCAATCCTAATTCCTCCTGGCTCGGATTCCTTTTTCTCCTCTTCGGACGGGATCATTGCAGCAAGGGAGCTGCCGTGTGCTGTATGAAAAATATTTCTAAATTAAGTATAACTTAACCAAATTAGAGTCATCATCATTTATCTTCATATTTTCACCTGAGAATACAATCTTGTGACATTTTATTTCTGCTCCGCCCCCAGCCACGATTACCAAATCCTTGGCAGACTCCTCCTCAAATAAATTTTGCAAGGATGTCCTCGGGCTATTCATTTGTATTGCTGATAGCTTTGATGGGGATGGAGAAGCCCCTTTCCTTGGGGTCTTGGGGCCATCCGACCAACCCACAATAATGTCGAATTCGAAATAGGATGTCTCCTTTGAGGTGGTCCTCCGTTCAACAGTGAACTGCTCATTGTGCTCGTTGGTCCGCGTCGCTTTAAATGAGGTTAGAATTTCTACAAAGGAAATATTTCTACAATTTACAATATTCTATAAAGTAACTCTAATCTTATCTAATTAGTAATCACTACAATAGCTAGAGTTAGAAAAAACTATTTTTTTATAAAGTGGAGAAAAATCTAAACGGGACTATCAAGACATTCAAGTCGACCTTGTAAATCAAAATGTTTGTCCACCGCGATGGGAAATATATTCCTCTTGGAAGCCTTAACCCTTCCTTGAATTTGGAGATAAGGATTGGGTAGCAGATGGTGCAGCCCTTCAACCAGATTCTTCTTAAAATCCATGGAAAATACTATTTTGGATTCATCGTGATAAGTTCGCAGTCGTATGAAGCGGAATAAGGAGTCACTGAAAAGAAAAGTAGATTTAAAAAAATAGGTCAGGTCTTAAAGGTCAAATGCATGACGTTTGCACGTTTCACGCAACATATAATATGTAAATGTTTTGTTACATTTCTTTGTTCCTCTGCTCCTCCACAAAATCCGAGATAGCATTAACATAGCCTGATGCACCACTCGAGTACATATATGGGCCTGTAAAATCATCCGCCTTGAATTCCAAGCAGGTTTCTCGTTCTGTTGGAAATGAATATTGAATATGTATAAATTACATTCACTTTCGTACAAACTTTCATGTTAAGTTAAATCAAGTTTTAAGTAATTCACTTAATTTATTTCTCTCTTACCTGTTATGGGAAAGATGTAGCCCTTAATAAAAACCAGGGAATTTTTTCCACTGTCCGCCGTCATTTTATCTCACAACTATATTAACTTTCTCACCGTTTGAACTTATGGACTAATCCAATTAGGAACGTAATTTCCTTTCAAGATCTTCAACGGATTTGTTCCCTTCTATCTGCTTACAATATAAATAAAGAGCAGTCACATTTACTCCCAGCCACTGACAAAACAGTACATTTATGAACTTGTGAAATGGAAACAATTAGATAAAATTGGAATGGGCTTGCTTACAATTTATTGTTTACCGAAGCGGAATACCATTTACCTTTCTTTTCTTTCTACTTGTTTGTTTGTTTTTTGGAGAAAAGGTTTGTTCCTTTTGATTTATTATACAACTTGTCATTCCCCTGCCATGACTGCTTTTATGCCAAGCCCAGGCCAAGCCACTACCAGCTTCCAGTCCAACCGAACCCCAGCCACGAACTGTTTATGGGAGACCCTTACCACCGCACTTTTTTGCCCTAAATTTCCATTCCATTGCTCTCATTTATCTTGCTCCTTTCCCCCTGTAAAAAAAACTCTTGCTATGACATAGCCTTGAGTTGGGCTATCAGTAGATAGCAATAGTAGCAGGAAGAGGAAAGGGAAAGCTCTAAACTCATTTTAGTTCGGGTTGGAGTTGAGTTGGATGTTGGATCCAGGTCCACTCCACACACACATCTCATTGTAAAGTGAAAGACGTAGTGAAAGATAAGTTTACTACGATGATGTTATGCTTATATCTGATTTTTCGTGCTTTCTCCCTTACACCTATCATATTTATATAGTCCCGTTTAATGAGATCCAGACCAAGAGCAAGACCAAGCCCAGCTTTGGTTTGGGTTGGTTGGTTTCGTACAAAATCCCTCATCTACTTTCTCTTTACTTATTTCATAAAAAAATTTTGTTCCAGATTTTGTTGCTCATTTGGAGGGAACATGGGTTGTTCCTGTTCCTGATACCAAAAGTAGAAAAAAAAATACAACTTGCACTGATTTTCTTCTTCCTCTTTTTCTTCGTCTTCCACTCCTCTCTGGGGTGATATTTCTCACGAGTCCATAAAAAGCTCCTTCAACTTTTCAACAAGCTGGGATACAAACTGAAAGAAAAACAAATGAGAGGGTAAGCTGGATTTAAGATATACCTTGTTTGATATGATAGGATCATGCTGGGAAAGCCAAGGCTAAAGAGAAAAATTTGTTTTTATTACTTTCCCCCACGTCTATCCCTTTTTGACAAGGAACTCAAGTCGAGTCAAGACAAAGCCATATTTATACTTAAGTTTCGCTTTGAATGGAGTTGGACATGGGCTTGGAGAAAAAGATACGGCTATACAACTTTCACTTCCGTGGATTGGATGGAGTTGCAACTTGGTCTTTTTGGTCGGACTTGGAGACTTGGGGAGTGTAGGTACTTGGGATATAGCTTCCCTTTCCGCTTTGAGATAAAAATCGATATTTCACTCCCAGCCTATGTGTATATGCATGAAAGGAGTGAGGATGTATTTTAATGCGACAAAATAAACGGAAGGGAAGGATTTTAGGGAGAAGGGTCTCTATCTATTTTATTTTGCGAAGCGTAACATCGAAAATGCCAAATTGATATGAGATGAGATAGGTTCATTTGTCCACAGTATGGAGATATGAGATATGCACAATGTGCAAAAAAGGGAACGCGGAGCGGAGAAAGTGGAGAGAGCATTCCGATCCGCGGATCCAATCCCGAAGAATTGACATTATCATATTTGCTGGTGGGGATATGGGATGGAAATGAATGGGATTTTATGAGGATGAAACATCATTTTTCTTACTTTCCCTTTCAGCTTTCGCTTTCGGTCTCCATCCGAAAAGTGCTTAATAATGCATAAGGAGATGGACGGGCACGTGCCAAGAATGTCAATTACATTTTCTCTTTCATTCTTTCATCCCATCTGCCATTAAGACATAGGGAAAGGCAATAATAATGTTATTGAAGTGGGATTGAAGTTTAGGCGACAGCTAAATTGCCATTAGCCTTGTTTGGCAAAATGTAGCTTTTCCGGGGGATTGGCTGGAGGAAATTGGTGAATCAGCATGAAAATATTTAAGGAGGGGAAGAGTGTTCCAAAATTAGCTCAATATATGTAGCAGGCGTAGCCTAAGTATATGTCTAATTTATATAAGGATAAATGATGCCCTTTTGATGATGCTCGTTCTGCTAATACCTTTTCCCTCGTGGGTGATTCCACTTTGTTCGTGGAGATGTTTGCATGAAAAGGGATAAAGTTTGTAAATGCATTTTATATCGCATCGGCAACACAGGTATGAACTAAATACAAGACAATACACGCTTAAATATGGAACTGCTTTACAGTAAGTAATAAGTTAAGCTTCTCATTCATTCGGAACGAATCGATGCATAAAATGAAAGAGAAAGTGGACCTTAATGAAATGAATTTGTTTTTACTTAAGAGCTTGGAAAATATGAACATTAGTTTAGTTGAAATTACAGGAACTTATATATGAGACTAGTTATATACAGAATAAATAGTATGACTAATAGAGAGTTGTTCGCATAACATGGAATCATGTACATAATTTGAAATAGCATTTTTGGGAGAAGATAAGATAATTGCTCAAATTAGCTAAAGTGTTTATGAATAGCTATTAGCTAACCATACAGTAAATAAATATGGAGAAAAATGGTATTGCTATTTTTTAATGGAAGAGCGCTAAAATAATAAAAAAAATTACGTCAATGAAGAAAATAAAAAAATGCACAACTGAAAATAACTAGATATATGAAACACTACGTTCGGATTTATTTTATTTTATCTATGACAAACCCGCAGACAGTGTCGTGTCATTTTATATTTCTCACGTATGCAAAGACCGAACGTCAATGGCATGTCATACAAATGGAATGATGGAAATTATTAAATGATCAATTATATGTGAGCATCCCTGAATTCATCCCTAACGACGTCAGCAGGCAGCTTTAGTGCTTAACGTGATGAGCTTACCGTCATCATTACTTTCGATTAGCGTCTGACTTGACTTCGATTTTTTTTTCAATGGTAGAAAAGGTACGAGTTAGACAAATTTGATGGAAAGAAACGCAGTTTACGTGCTGTATTAGTCATCAGTCGTCATCATCACGTCAGTCTTGTCATATATTGTTTTCTACGTGCGTAAACAATGATCGTAATTCAAGTAAATATCAGATGCAGGATGCAGTTGTCGTATAGACATTTCGTGATTATGAAAGGAATGTCAATCAGACGAATATCGGATGATGAAATCGATAATGGAACCGACACCATATAACTCGTAAATGTGACCGGCATTTAATAAATGTCCGTCCCTAAATCTGCCCATGCAACACCTTTGCAGTTTGAAATATTTATTCTGTCTAATAATGGACCAAACTGATTCAAATTTGTGGATAAACTGATAATTCCTAATTTGAAATATTTGGCTTACCTTCATTTTATAGAACAACGTCCTCCGTCATATTTACAGATTTTACGGTGTTGGCATGATTTGTGAGAGGTGAACGTGTTTCACTTGAAATAATTTGTTGCAGCTTTTGTTACTTCATCCCAACTGACGGCATTATTAGATATACAAAGAAACATACAAATGGGCATGTAATCATTCTACCAGATAAACCTAAACCTGCAACTGCAACCCTGCTGCTCCACTCTGAAATTTCTCGACCAGATAAAATAACTTGCAACAATACTGCTGCTCCGCTCAAAAGTTTCCCAGATAACTACCAAGATGACTTGGTTTTCCAAGACGGCTGCATTATGTGCCAGCGTAATCCTCATGGCGTTCACTTTGGAGGTGTGGGGCTATACAATGTACATGTGCAAACGGAATTGCAAGGATCAACCAGATGACCATCAATGCGGTCGGTGGTGGACTAAATCTGAAGTCTCCGCTGAATGGGGCCAGCCAGTTCCTAGATATCATTTTGTGAGGAATTTGTGCGAGAGGAAATGCCTCGGGAGTGGTGGTAAGAACAACATTCTATATAACAGACTATATAACTGCAGCTAAAACCTGGCTATAATTACAAGGAAAACTGATGAAATACAAAATTACTTTTCATAGACTACAATGAGACGGTGGACATGCAATTTTGTACCAAGGCCGGGCAAAATTATGAAACCTATAGGTGTCACGATTATCGCGGGCATCCACCAACATTTCAAAAATGCTTACGAAACGAGTCAATGGAGTTTTAATGGACATATTGTTAATACTGTATTTGGAATCGTAAATATTTTGTAATAAATAACAATACGAAGTAAAGTGGAATTAAAAATTATCCAGATTCTCACTGGATTTTACCAAGGCAATTCTAATTTATATATATGTAGTCCCAAAGAAGGCATTTTTAACAACTGAATGAAACCTGAGCTTCTGATGGCGAGCTGAGTCCCCTAGCCCAAAAAAAATTTCTTGGGAAAATGAAAGTATAATATAAAATTTTCAGTATAATATAACAGAATGCAATAAACGTAACAAATGACTATACAAGTTATCTGATTGTAAGTATCACTGTGGATAAAGTTGCACAACAGAAAAGGCAACGCCCTTGAAGTTAAACTCTGTCCTGTTATACACGGTGCACATTCCATTGCAGGAAGACACTTCTACTCCTCCCTTCTGGATAGGATAGGCTGGAAAACCCTTGGGCGATATCATGGTCACGCCTTATGATACCTCAAAAACAGAGATTAGGTCGATTGTGACACAGACGGCCTGCCATATTTTTTGCAACTCGATTTCGCGGAAGTGGCGGAAGACATGAATACCATTCAAAAATACGTTAAAAGACCTTTGGTCTTTTTCCGCCGACTCATATTCGATTGTCTTGAGGCTTAGTTCGTACGTCCCGTCCTCTTCAATTGGAATGGTGTAATTGAAACAGAAGTATCCAGGTGATTTGTTATTTCCCGTTACGTAATGTATCCACAGGATGGTGGTTCCGACGAATATTGGAGGATGAGATAGATAATGGGACCGCCTCCAAGCAACTCCAAACTTTGGCCGAAATTTAACAGAATGAAAGAAAGAAATATGACTGGCAAAACTTAGCCTTCCTCCATATGTGGTCCAAACTGGTTGGTAAATCTGGTTCAGGTTTCGTAATTCGGAATTCTGAACACTTATTTATAGAAAGCCCTTAAATATAACCCCATTCACATTGCCGTAAAAGCGTAAAGTAACAAGCGCTTCCGTCAGATTTACGAGTTTTACGGTCTCGTGCTTACGTTGCTGAGCGTCATCCAAATGTAAATAGCTTGAATAAAACGGCTGTGATGCCACCAGTAAAGACATATGTATTAGATATTAAAAAGGAAAGTACAAACTGGGATGCCAACATTCGCCTAGACGAGCGCAAGCTTAAAGACGTGTCAGTTGTCGTAACCAAGTTAATCCAACTCAATCAGAATTTTCGGATTTCATTAGCGAATAGCGATTTCTTTGGTGAGAAACTTCTTCAGTTGAAAATGACTTGTTTTTAATAAGGTAAAATTATCGTCGATTATTTGGCTCTATGAAATCATGTTATTCTGATATTATTCAAGGAACGCTCCCACAACTCTGTTGCTGCGGTCGGAAGTTTCTCCAAACAACTACCAAGATGACCTGGATCTTCAAGACTGGTTCCATCTGTGCCACCGTACTCCTGTTGGGCTTCACTATACAAGTGATTGGGTACACACTGTTGATGTGCCAAATGGATTGCCAGGATGAACCGGATGACCACTTATGCGGTCGGTGGAACCATACATCTGACAGTGGCCAACGTAACAAACTTGCAAGCTACATATGGCTGAGGAACGAGTGCGAGAGGAAATGCTTCAGCCATGGTGGTAAGAATATACCCACACTCTACATAACGAAAATTACTACGTCTGAACTACTTACAAAAAAAGGTTATGTAATTCAATTGTTTTTTGTAGATTACGAGAGGGTGGCGGACATGGAACTATGCTACAAGAACGGTCAAAATTATATGACATACAAATGTGACGAATATATAGATTCAACAAAATATCCTCGATGTATGAGAAATGAATCATTGTAAAAATATTCACTATTAATACACTACATACTTGTTCTTTTCATTCTTGATTCTTGAATTTTCAATTATTTAACTAAAAATAATGATGTCAAAAATAAAACTTTTGAATTTAGAAACGATAAAATTTTTCCTAATTTTCATTTCTCTTGTAGATATTTGTCAAAATATGCGTTTTCGGGAAAACTTAAAATTTGGTACCGATTTGCACGAAACCTCATAACTTTGGAATAAGCACTCGAATTTATGTCGGGTTAATAGCATCTTGTAGAGCAAAGTGTGCTCTACACGATGCTCTATATTGTTGCCAAAATTGACCGAACCGAGTGTGAGATACATGTGTTTAAAATTGACCTCGACAGCAAATCGAACATGCTCAAAAACTAAAAATCGTTTATCTCTGACGTATTATACGTCACGTATATTGAGTTTTTGGGCCGAAATGTTTGTGTGCGTATTACTCGATAAACTCTAAAATGTAATCTCTTTAGTTTTTGAAAATTCGCAAAAAAAATATTTTTGCAAATTGGCAAATTCGCCAAAAATTTGCACTATTTATTAGAAACTCGAGTTTTATTTTGCAATATGTTGCGCACATAGTTAAGTATATTTGTGCCAAATTTCAGATAAAACTCCTTGCATACGCTGAAGTAATGAAATATAAAGTGCAAACAACTCGACATCTAACATTTTTGCGATTTTCTCCCCCGGGGGGTAACACGGGGGGCTAAAATTTTGCATCTTTAGTGACAACATATAACCCCCATAAAATAATCAAAATCTGACTGAGACATACCCCAAAACACTCCACTCCATAAAAACATGCTCCATGCCATTCAAGCGGATATTAAATTGCGGAAATGAACAAAGTTTATATTTCATTAAGGTTCCTTACTTTGAACAAAATTCATGAATTTCATGAATTTAATTTCATGAAGTTCGTGAAATTAAATTCATGAAAAGTTCTTTGAGTTTATCGTCGGAAATCACAATATTTTTCCTTTCATCTTGTTACTTTGCAGCAAGGAATTTTTTAAAACTCAGATTCTGATTAGGATGTCATTATTGATGCTGTCTACTCAAGGTGTACGCGTTGACACTGACAATGAATATTGAGGGACCATCATTTTCCTCCACGCATGATAATTATCAAATTTAATTTGTTGTAATGTTTAATGCATATTTGTTCATCCATGGTTCGTGGAGATGTTAGCATGAAAAGGGAAAAAGTTTGTAAATGCTTTTTATATCGCATCGGTAACACAGGTATGAACTAAATACAAACAATACATGCTAAAATATGGAACTGCTTTACATTATTAATAAGCTTCTCATTCATTCCGAACGAATAGATGCATGTAATGAACGAGAAAGTGGACCTTAATAAAACGAGTTTTTTTTTGAATATATGAACATTAGTTTAGTTGAAATATTGCAGGAACTAATATTTGAGACAAGTAGTTATACATGGAATTAGAATGACCAGAGTTATTTGCCTAAAATGGAATCATGTACATAATTTGTAATCGCATTTTTGGCAGAAGAAAAGATCATTGTTCAAATTAACTATAATTAAAGTGTTTATGAATACCTAACCGTACAGTAAATTAGTTTATGGAGCTTTGAACGTGCATTTCTTAAATAATCCCAAAAGGAGCATTATTATTTTTTAATGGAAGAGTGCTAAAATAATAATAAACATTGTAAATTAACAAGATAAAAAAATACAAAACGGAAAATACCAAAGTATATGAAAGAATACATTTGGTTTTATTTTTATTTGTGACAAAACCACAGACAGTGTTCTCTCATATATCTCACTTATGCAAAGACCGGACGTGAAGGTCATGTCATGCAAATGGAATGATGGAAATTATTAAGTTATTAATTATTTGAGCGTCCGGGAATTCATCGCAAAAGGAGGAGCCCAGCGTCACCGTCACTTAGCGTGTGACTTGACTCAGATTTTTTTTGTAAATATGGACTGCATAAGATTGAGAGAGCTAGCTCGGAGATTGACAAATCTGTATGGAAGGATTTGAGCTACGTGATAGTCGGCAGTTGTGTCGTATATCGCTTTCTATGTGCGTAAACAATGAACGTAATTCAAGTAAATACCGGATGCAGTTGTCGTTAGACGTATAGATCGCAAAGGAGGTAGCGCTCAGGTGATTACCGAATACCAAGATCAATAATGGTCCCGACACCATATAACTTCTGACCATGGCCGGCATTTAATTATAGCCTGTCTCAAAGTATGCCTTCGAAAAACTTTTGCAGATTGCAATGTTTAGTTAGCCTGCCACTAAGCGGGTCCAAATTGGTCGATAAACTGCAATTTAAAATGTTTTGCAAACTATCCGCTGTAGCTGTAGCCCGTCTCCAAAAATACTTTAGCTTCATAGAACAATTTAATGTCGCCCGTCATGTTTCAAATTTTACGGTGTCGGTATGACTTGAGTGTATGAGGTGAACGTGTCCAAATGAAATTACGGAATTCATTTGGCAGATTTTGCGACGTCATCAAAAGTTATATTCTTCGTCGCGTTAATAAATTTACAAATCAAATCAAATCCCAAACGACGTCAGTAGTAACGATACAAAAAGAGAAATACGACTGGACATGATCATCATTCAGCCAGACAAGCTTTAATCTGGAACTTTGCTGCTCTGCTGTTACTGGGAATTAATCTACTATCCACCAAGATGACCTGGTTCCTCAAGTCGACTGTTTTCTGTGCCACCTTACTCCTGTTGGGCTTCACCTTGGAGGTGCTAGGCTATACAATGTTCATGTGCAAACGTGATTGCAAGGATGAACCAGATGACCCCTTATGCTGTCGGTGGAACTACACCACGGAAGATCAAAGTCGGACCAAAGTTTCCCGTTATGAATGGCTGAGGAACGAGTGCGAACGAAAGTGCTTGGATTATGGAGGTAAGAAACTACATTTATATAATAAAATTATTATATCTTGACTGGTTATAAAAAAAGATAATTCAATTTTATTCAATTCAATTTCAATATTTTTTATAGTATACGAGAGGGCAGAGTCTTTGGAATTGTGTTACCAGTACGGCAAAAATCGCACAACGTACATTTGCAGCACAGGGCACAGGCATCCCAAAAAACACGAGCAATGCATGACGAATGCAACCTGGCGTGAAGAAATTACTAAAAAGCAATAAACTGTTAACAATGCATGTATCTTGATTCCCAAATTTTCTTGCAAACTGAACTGACAATAACTTCAAGTATCTACTCAATAATAAAATTTCAAACTGATACACTTGTCTGATTACGATTAGCCATTCCCCACTTCCTATGGAATCGAAGCTATTTGCTAACTTACATATTCAAAGTTATACATACAATCTGCTGCTATGCAAAGTTGCATTTACGCTAAAAATCGAAGTCGTGGACTGTAAGAAAGGAACAGGGAAACTATTACTTTCAGATCTCTGACTTGACGACCTATAATGAGTCTGGCGAAGTTTGATTCCCATACGATGGTGTTTACAAGGTGCAGGAGAAAGGTAAAAACTAATTAGGCGTGAACGCTTTCTTAGTTAATTGCATCGATCAGCTGTCCATGCAAAATTTTGCCTTTATCAACAGGATCAGACGAGGCTGTGGAGCAACGTGACTCAAGTGAGCAGCCAATGAAAATGTGTTGGGTCTACTGCAGCCAATCAGAGCGTATTGGGGCTAGCCTGGGTCTATGGGCAAAACGTAAAAGCACGCAGCAAAAACGCTTTAAGCCAAACCACTTTGCTCCTCAGCGCTGTCTTATCCTGTTGATAAAGGCAAAATTTTGCATAGACAGCTGATCGATGAGTTAATTGCAATTGCTGGGTGCAATGATAATACGCACTGCAGAATCCACAATTTCACTGTTATAAATATATCCTGTTGTTTTTGTCGTAAGAGTTATACGATTACCCCGGAGAACGGAAAAGTATTTATGACAGAGGAAGTTAAATCTCACTGATCCGGAAACATCTTCATGGAAAATTTTGTTATCCTAGTAGCCCCTTTGCAGGTATATATGCTGATATGCTCAAAAGCAAACCGCTGCTAAATGCACTTTCAGTTCCCCTGAAATAGCGATTTAGCTTATTAGTAAAGTATAGCTAAAATGCCCGAATCCTTTCGATTTTAAAGTGTATTTAATTTAATTGCACTACTAAAAATAATATAAAATATTTATATAACATTTACATTGAGCTAGTTTAACTTTTTTTATGAATATGAATTGATCTTGTGAACTGAGAACGCTATTCCTATAAATTCGAAGTTTTTCCTTACCCAGTTTTTACATTCCCCTCTGCAAAAGGAAACTTCAACTCCCTCCTTCGGGATTGGGGTGGCTGGGAAACCTCTTGGAGTTATTGTTTTGAGATTGTCCGTCACTTCAAAAATTGTTATCAATTCAGTTGCCACGCAAAGGGCTTTCCAAATCTTTTGAGGATCCAACTCGCGAAACACGTAATAACCCGCCAATTTTATGTTGAAAGCTCGATCATCCTTTTCATGGTATTCATAGTCCGTCGTCTTTATCATCAGCTCGTATGTCCCGTCCTCCGTTAGATTTTTTAGGAAATAGCTGAAGCAATCACCTTTCGATGTGTAACTCCTGTTGCATAGTACTCCCAAAGCTCGTAATCAGCTTCAGCCTTTTTAAATAACTTCTTGGGAATGGGCCTTTCGTCACAGAGTGTATTCCCTACAAATGGAGAATAATATTTTTTGTTTCAGTTTATTAAGGTTTTAGAACGGTGAAAAAAAATCAAAGCAACAATTATTAGCTATGGTGTCATACCATCTTCCCTAAATCGAAGTCTGACTGGCTTGATTTTGTAGTCATACTTATCCGGAAGTACTTTGCTGAATGGCTGGTATTCAATTTTTCTCACATCTTTATGAGTGTTGTTTCCGTTGAATCGAACAGCAATGACGGTCTTGAGTATGTGGCAATCTCCTTCATCTTTTTCCGTGTAATTAGCATTACTGGACTCTTGCTGTTCATTGTTGCAAATAAAACCACCATATGAGTAAGTTCCTCTTGCACGCTTGCAAGTCTCTCCGGGGAACATTAGATCCAGGAAATCGGAATTCAATTTGTCGCAAACTAAATAAAAACAGCACACATGTTTTTTTTTTAAATTAGAATTATTTTTACATTTCTAAGACACGATTAAAATAATTGTTAAACCTATTTTGACCTTACATATATGTCTCTTGACACACTGGAATTTTCCTCCAGCCCTGTCTGGAACAAAGACTGAGTCGCATCTGTTGTGTGGGTCTATGCACGTGCAGAAAGTGAAATTTTGGTTTCGATTGCTACATTTGCCAGCAGGGATTATTGGCTGGGGTCCCGGAGGTACAGGCTTCATTGTGGTGCTCAGTATGGACTTCGGTGTGGTCGTTTTTCTTTTCGTAGTTGTCCTCCTCGTCATTGCCGTTGTCGTTCTCTTTGTTGTCCGGCGAGTAGGAGGAAATGTCGGCGGTGGTGGAGGAGGCATCACACTAGGCTTCTGTTTGTCACTGTAGAATGAAGCGATGATGTAATTGGGATCGTATTGGCTGCTGGGATCCCCATCCCCATAACAGAATTCTACTTCAAATCCTCCATTTGTCCTGATTGTTGTTGAGGGCAAGCCGTCAGGCGTCAGTTTCCGGTCAGTCACGTCAAACTCTGCAAACAATTCAACGCCTTGACATGCGCTCGCCCTGTGAATGATGTTGAACTCCGGCCAAATTGTCAAGCCATTCAAGCGGATATTAAATTGCTGAAATAAAAACAACAATATTTAATTATGCTTAACAATTTCCACAAAAAAATCCATTTGTAAAAGTGAGCACTATCAAGATTACCCGAGGCTTGACCCCATTCCCAATATGATCTGTCCAAAATGTTTCCACAGTGCGGACGTTAAATTCATAACGTCCGTTCACGGAGATGCTAGTATGATACTGGATACACTGTCCCGGGTCCCTGGCTTCAGATCTTCCCAGAATCAATGACGAGTATAGAACCTCATCCTCCGCAGGTATGCCGGTGACTCTTTCCATGCACTGAGAATTATTCCAAGTTACAACATGAATGTCTTGCCTTGTATTACTATCATCGCTCCAAAAAATGTTCATATCCGCCAGATGGGTAATCTGCTTGGAATCAGTATGTTCATGACCAAAAATATTGACGGCAATGAAGACATCTTCCGGTTCGCAATCCCCTTCGTCTTTATCAAATGGAGAAATGCAGGCAACGCCCCCCACAGTGTAGTAGGCATTTCCTCTTTGGCAAGCAGTCAGACTTGTGTCGTTGGTGCATTCTGAAAATTTAATTAAGGAATTATGACAATGAAAAATAATGTTGAATTTTTTTTACATATAAATTGAAAAGCTATTTCATACCTTTTATTTTGAAACAAGTTCCGGGCGTCATATTGTATTCGCATCCGGCCATTTTGCATTCAATAAGATCGGTATGGAATGAACACTCCTCATGGGTCATTGTAGGATCCGGGGTGATTGTCGTCAGTTCCGTTGTGGTGGGTCCTAGAGTAGGTGGAGCAGTCAATGGATTATCCGCGGGATGCAATTTCACAATGTGGAAGGAGGACACCAGGTAGTTTGGATCATATTGTGAACGGTTGCCCCCATCCCCATAACAAAACTTCAGAAGAACGG
>JAQIXQ010001036.1:0-18063 GCA_034700485.1 Pseudosinella alba
AAACGTCACTTGGACGATTGATAGCATGATAACATGGGCAGATAAAGATTATGACATGAGCAACAAGAAACAAACTTGCAGAGTATTAATATTGCGATATGATTTATTTGGGCACATGTTTATCCTGACAACTGTTAGCATCAAGTTCTTGATTCAATTATTTGTTCACGACCCAAGATTATTTATTTTGTCGGTTTTGCAATCAAGTTTTTTTATCTGATTAATTATCCCAAGAATTTATCTTTTATTTTTTTCACAGAAGTTTTTTCCCTTGGAAATTCTAACAGCATCACACCAAAAATCGGAATTGTTGGTACATAAAAATTAAATATACTTTTGAGCTATTTTTTTGTCTCGATAATAGGTCGCACATCAACATTGTTTCCTGTTATGATAGCGTGATTGCTAAATAACTCAATAAATTTTGCTTTTGCAGCTAATAGATTTTAGTAGTGTTTGTAAAACATTTTTGTAAAATCAATTATATATATTTTTAAAATTATGGCAAGTAGTCTCAAAGCAAATGTCAGAAAGGACACAAAAACGACAAAAGATCGACGAAAACGAAAAATCGAGAATCTACAACTTTAAATTAAAATATGATTATTACGTTTATAAAAACTATTAAGTCGTTAGTAAAGAGTATTTTGTATTTTATGAACAAACGGAAATTAATTTATGACAAGCCAGAACATCATAGCAAATATTTAGACACAATTAGGGTAAATTTTGTTTCTCTCATATAAAAAAAATTTACGCTGAATTTTTATATTGACTTTTTTTCTGAACTGATAATTTAATGTCATACTTAATTTTATTTTGAGTAATTTTCCCATATTGCATTTTTTTTCTCTGACAATGGATCAGAAATGTATTTTTGTTCGGATATTTTTTTTTGCAAAATTACATATATTGTCCGTTTTGATCAAAATAATATATAACATTTCTCACAATTTTAAATAATAATGAATTTTCGAGTTTCCATAAGAGTTCAACGATGCATATGTATTAAACTTTGAGAAAAGTCAGAAAATAATTTGATGCCGCTCTGCCGACTGTGCTGTAAATAAATGTGATGTCAGTTCAAGTTAGTTAGTTATTGCAAAGTTAGAGAGTGCACTATATCAAACGATATCTAACTGGATAGATCAGACTTACGATGGAATATTGGAGTCTGATTCTCTCCCATTTTGCTCGTATTTGATGAGAGCATTACTCTTCCATAGAAAAGACATCCTGTGATGTCTGGTGTCGCAATGGCAAGTTATTTGGGAATTATGTAAAAAAAAACAGGATGTTAAATAAGTATTTTCTCCATGGAAATAGCCATGTGATGCCTTACTTGTATATTATAGTCCATGGAAAGTGTTACAATGGGTAAACGGAAAACGTGTAATTATGTGTCCTGTAACAAATTTTAACAATTTACACGGGTTATAATATATAAACAAGGCATCAAATGGCTATTTCCATGGAGAAGATACATATTTAAAAATCTTGTTTTTTTAACATAATTCCAAAATAACTTGCCATTGCGACCCCATACTTCACAGGATGTCTTTTCTATGTTCTCAATAAAATCGAGCAAAAAAAGGAGAGAATCCGCATCCAATGCTAGTTAGTTTAGTTGCTAGGAGTTGCATTTCTACATTCCATTCGTCACTTTTCTGCATTTGATCGGTGTCTATTTTTTGTTACTATGTCGGTCACTGGATCAGTAAAGGGTTGATGCATTCAGTTGTTCACGCAGTGTTGCTGCATTCGTTGCGACATGCAAAACAAAACCAGTTTGACTTTTATGTGCCCATCCAATTAATCCAGCTTCTGCAACAATATTTAAGCAAAAAAGTGCACGCCTTCTTGGTTTTACTGCATCTCTGAAATATGGTAAAATGTATGTTTAGCACAAAACCGGCTTAAATGTTGACAATCTTGATTTACATTCTGCAATAATGTTGATCTAATGTCAAGATAATACTTAACTCCAGTCGTGAATCGTGAATGATGAGCATTACAGATTGTTGCATTCAGAAACACGAATAATTATAGATCAAGAAAGTAATTAACACCAAAGCAAGTCGTAAGCAGTTAAACATGTATGGCTAATGGATAATATATATTTATGCGACTGGGGCTGGGGTTACGTATTATATAAGTTGTTTAAAACAACTTGTTTTTTTCCTAACATCTCGTTCTCATTTGCATTAATGACAAGGATTAATATAACATGCAATGCAGTGAGGCAGGTATAATTTTATCTGCCACTAGCAATCCTCGGTTAAACTTGTCATAAAAGTTTATTACGATATAGTAATAGAATACATATGTATTCTACTTTTTCCCGGCAGGATTCCTGCATTTTTAAAGGAGGATTTCGTAAGAAATGCTTGCACCTATTCTTAGGAAATGGAATTCCTCGGCATGTTTAAAGTTGAGGTTGAATTTTTATCTTGGCTGCAGTTGAATAGGCGTAACAATAGAATGGACAGGGTGGACAATGTCCACCCTAAAATTTGGGTGTCCACCCTGGGAATTTAAAAAAATAGGAAAATTAGCCATTTGAAGTCATTTCTTGCCCTAAAATAACGATTTTCTACCCAGTAATGTCAACCCTAATTAGGAAAAATTAGTTAAATTAGTCATTTTAAGACAATTTTAGTAGTAAAATAACCATTTTCTAATTGCCCACCCTGGAAATTGGGGGAAATTAGTAAAATTCGAGATTTTAAGATATTTTTAGGCCTAAAAAAACGATGTTTCCCGAAATGTCCGCCCTAAAATATTGCGTTGCTGCACCTAGTTGAAACAAGGTGTCAGACCAGTTTATGACTTTGTTCCCCAGGTTGAATGAATGCACTTGTCTGCTACTTTTCAATGCTGATATCATCAGACATGCATATATTTGTACTCAAGTTTTTATGGGGATCAACTAAATCAAATCACAAATCTTTATGGACCACGAGTGAAGGGATATAATTACTATTCGTTATATACATAGTCATTTTCACAAATGTCATGGAGTTTCAAAGATTTTCTTTTCTTTCGATCTCCTGTCCCAAAATACATTTACATTTCTTTAGTATGGTATTGTAAATATGATGTGAAGTATGTGTAAGGTAGTTTTAGACCATACTCCTCAAGCATACATATTAGCAACTTTAACATTATCACAAAAAAAATGTATTCATATTTTATGTCCTGTAGTTTGTCATCATAAGGACTTCTATCCCGGGGAATGTCGTCGTCAGGACTCATTCTACTCAATAGGTGGTATAATTTGCCGCAATACAGTGGCGTCCGGTGATTGTGAAAGGGACCTGGACGCTATTTCCAACATCGGGATCAATCTGAATGGCAATGCATATGTGGATGACAATGAAATAAAATACCAATCCCAAAACTCGACAAATCAAAATAAACCCAATCATCTCGTCAAATATCAAAATTCATCCTTTTATGGTAATTGAGTATTGATATTGATAAAGCATGAAAAGCAAACAAAAAAAAATCCAGCACTATATTAAAATATCTCCGTCTAATTTAGCACGTTTGTTTTCTTGTAAATCATTAAATCACAGGTACATCTATATGTAAAAAGTCAGGCAGGGGGGACATTGTTGACGTAAAGCATTTCAAAGGAGAGTTGTCGGGCAGGGACCAAAAATATTTGCTATGGAACTACTTTGAGGGGTCCCGCGGAAATCGCCCTGATGGATTGGATGGGGGTTCGGCCTGTTCCAAGTTTAACATTCACTTCGTCGAGGACGGGGTCTTCGAACTGACCGTCCTCGCCGCTGAAATGGAATGGCCACATCAGAATGTGCGCCAATTTGATATTACGTTAAATGGTATTGTTATCTTTCCAAAGGTGGACATCTTCCGCCTAGTAGGAAGTCAATGCTATGTGGCAGACTTAGTATTGAACTTTGTAGTTAGAAATAACCAAAATGAGATTATTCTCAGCGGTTACCCTCCGATGAAGCTTGGGCAGGAAGGTAAGACAGATCTGGGCTTCTGTGCTTCTGACTGTGCAACAAATAACCGACACGCCGTGGACACCAGCTATATAGCTAGTGCCTTCTCGGTTATAAAACTCAAGGGACAGGGTAACAGCATACTCACAAATGAAAAAAAAATGATAACTGTTGATTAAATTTTGCTTTTTGTTTAAGTTACTTACACATTAGCAATATTTAAAACTAATCTCCCTCGTCTCATTTTAAAACAGGGCCTTTGTGCGCCTGATTATGGTCACCACATCCTCCATGTTATCCACTGCTAACCTTGACACAACACGTATTATCAAACTGAAGCAACAATGGATCAGACAACCGGGGTATTTCAATTAAATACCGTATTTAGTAATATGGGTGTGATCAGCAATTTCAAATATTTCAATTGTTACAATTAACATACTACTTGGATATTTAAAGTTACAATTTAAAATCTATGAAATAAACTATTATTGCAACATAACCTTATCAAATTGAATCCCGTGTCTTTTTTTATATAAATAGCCACTTTTTCGGAGGTGAAAGTTGAAAAGGTGAAATAAACTAGTTGGTTTCCGAGATTTTTTCTATCAGCACGAGCACCAATGGCTTCGTTCTTTAATTTGCTTTTTTTTCATGCTCCAGGCGAGGCTCATTTATTTAGTGCATTTGGAAGGCGGATTTGCACCAGTAGGCAAAATATCCAATATAAAAAATATTGAGGTTTTATTTCTTTTTTAAGTAAGGTTATTCAGTAAAACTAAACAAAAAAAATACTCCAACAATTTGTGATGAGCCGGATTATTCTGGCATTGGATCAGCAACCCTTCAGCAAAAATCAAAACAATTGCATTATATCATGTACTCATTGTTAACATGTGAATTTTTGTAGCGTTAGCTCTGCATTTAGGTTCATAAACTTACATAAACGGTATCGATACATGTTAGGAAGGGATTCCACTTGTCACAAGTTGAATTCAATTTCCAACCAAGAACCTCTCCATCTGTATATAATACAATTGCATAAATTATATCAAACTTGATATATTTCAAAGTAAGGTTTTGTTCCGGAAAACTAACACTTTTGTTTACAACCCTCCATCCCCTCCCTGACTTTATTCATAAGCTTTGTGGCTTCAACCCCTCCTAGCCCCTGCTTGTAACCATTTTCGTTTGCCAAATGGTTCACCATCGAATCAATGTCAAAGATGAGTGGGTCGTCAGGCTTGGTCTTAGTCCATTCATATAGCATGTTTTGCCTCCTGAGAACGCAAAGCTTGGCGCACATTTTCTGAGAAGAACAAAAAAATCAGGATAAATTGTTTGACGGGCTTACAGTTACGTTCAGCGCCCAATTCAGTTGGAATTGGTGTTAGGCAGACAGTAATGTTAGCAATCATTTGAATGTGGTTTTTATTACCGTTGTAGCCTCTCGCTCCTGGCACTGATTCCATATGAACTTGTGAATGTAGACGGGTCCTGAACTATGACTGTCGTTGAACGAGGGGTGGCAACTGAAATCAGGCCAATTTTTTTCTTTGGTGGAGCTCTGTAAGTCAGAATGTCATACATGATTAATTCGGATTCAATTTCAGTAAATAACATCTACTTTGAAAAGGTTGCCAAGTTTTAGTCGCAAAACGTATACCTACCATAACCATCAACAGTGATGTTAAGAGAGCTAAAATAGCCACAATTTCCTTTGCCATTTCGCTGCAAGTTTAGAAATCGTTAGGAGTTTCCAGATAAAAATTTGCGCAGTGTAAATAGTAAATATTTGTTTTGTAAAGATGACGAAGAGCAGAAAATAGCGAAACGGTGAACAAGTTGGAGAAGATGACACTGTGAGCTTCACTGGTTAAGACGGGATAGCTATAGTCATTCATTAACTTTTATACTTACAATTCACCATTGCACGAATGCATTCCGTTCAGTCTGTTCCTGAGGTTGAATAGTAAAGACGTAAGCAGTCATTGCCTTCGTTACGGGATTCCCACCCATTCTTTTTAATTATTATCGTCAGTGAAGCGGAAGAGCTACATTGTATGCATTACGATGTGTTCTTTCATAGTTGATAATCAATGATGCAAAGACGATAAAGATAACTTGCTCATTCCACTGATGGAGAACACCATTTCCGGTTACATATAGCCATATCTTAGTTAGGTTTTTAGTAGTGGCAATGATTCGTCAATTTCTATTAAATAATTGCTAGTGCAACGGCAACGAGGCAACGTACTCGATTGTTCAACACTCTTGCACGAAACTTTTCATTCTAGGGTATTTTTTCATGACAAAAAACGGATATGACATTCGCATATTCGCATTCCTGTACCACATATCTACACAGACATATTTTTCCAATAGAAATTGATTCCATTAGCAGGTTTGTGGACGAGCATTGTCAAAACTGATTGGCGTAAAGCAGCGAAGAATTTAGACAAGTTGACGCACAATTTAATTACTGTATCGTCACTAAATTCTGGAATGCAATCTACGTGACTTTTGCCTAATTCTGCTGCGACTGACAGACGAACGGATCTGCGTGAGTACATTTGCCTTCGTAAATGACATGCCATTGATATATAATGCATGATCCAGCTCATATTATGTGACAAATAGAAAATCAATCTGTTAAAGAATGTTGATACAAAATAATATGAATGTATTTCAGGTTCTATAGCATATATCCACATTCCATGAAAATTCTTGGAAATTGGCATCCAAATGATTCTCGTGAAGAATAATTATGACATGAGCTACATTCTAGAAAACAAATTCATGACCTTCCAAGAATTGTCGCCTTTTAGGAGCAGACATATGGATAAAAAAAACCTACTCCAAAAACAAGGCAACCTTCCCGGAATACCCATGTTCAACGACAAAATCCCAATTCACAACTCTATAATATGCATTCATCTCATTCTCGAGATTTAAAATTACAAAATGCTCCCAGCGTATTTACAGTTCACATAAACCGTTTACTTACAACCACTGTAAGCACGGAGCTGAGTGAGATATTGCCGATAGGGAATTATTTCATTCAAAAAGTAACTCGTAAAAGTAATGCTGGGACTCGAGTGTTACTTGAACTAGACCATTATTTTTCGCAAGATTGACTCCATCGACTAGTATAACTCACTAGCGTTTCAGCACACTTCGTGTGCAAAAGAATACACAACTTGCATTTTAATTGCTGAAATTATAGATGGGCAAATGCTCCATTTATTTTTCATTTGCGGGGGGAAACCCCCCGCGCCCCCCTTTGTACTCCACCCCCTCACACCATCTGTATTTTAGTTGCGGGGGAAACCCCCCGCGCCCCCCTTTGTACTCCACCATCTGTATTTTTAGTTGCGGGGGGAAACCCCCTCGCCCTTCCTTGTGCTCCAATCCTTTACGCTGTCTTTATTTTTATTTGCGAGGGAAACCTAATCGCCCCCCGTCCCCCTTTGTGCTCCATCCCCCCAAACCATCGTAATTTTTAGTTACGGGGGAAACCACCCGCGGCCACTTTTAATGTTCACCCAAACTACTACTTGTTTCATTTGATTTAGGTATTTTTCTATTTGAATGGACGGTTTGACTTATCTTGATTGCAATGAATATTAAATTTCAAAAATTACATTGACAATACGATTGGATAAAGCCATGTAAATCAGGGTGATTCCCTATCAGTAGATAATATTGTTAAGAAAAGAAAATTACAGCCATATGCAACATCAGCGTGCTCTGATCTCATCGCCATCATGAAGAGGCGAGTCGATATGAGTATAAAACACTTTACTCAGAGTTCGCTAAAAATTGTGACCCCCACTGCCCCCTTAACATCCAAAAAAAGTTACGGACAGACAGACAAACAGACAGACACTCAGGAAATAGTGTATACTGATTAAGGCTTTGTCCGAAGGGACACCAATCTCCTCAACATTTTAAATGAGGAGTTGCTCCCAGCATTAGTCTCACCTCATTTGTATTATCAAACAGATAAATTACGTTAATTATATTCTGGCACAGTATGGGAAATAAAATTCAAACTGCGATCCTCTTCTTGGTTGGCGCATGTCTAATATCATGTGCTCGGAGAAAGGAGGTAATCGCCTCGCACCTCCAGAGAAGGTATCTCGAGAAGGAAACCCAACACGTGGTTGTCTCCTTTACTCAAAGCATACAACCCATCTTTGATCAAATCAACCAAATGAATTTCTTGAATGAATGAACGATTTGTAAATTTATGGCTACTTCCGGTGAAATGAGAAATTTTGACATTCTGCCTGGATAGGTCTAATAAGGGTTATAGGAGCTTTGGGCTAATGTGTTCGGACAATTTTTTATTGCGGGAATCTACAACACATCCTCCGACATCCAGATCCAGTTATCGCTTCTACATATCCATATTTCGTCGTAGACAAAGACATGCCCTATGATGGATATTCGCTTATCTGCGCAATTATTTCCATGATAAGCATTAAAGTTAGGTGTGGAGGGGTCAACTGGTCTTGATTAGAGTGAGACCGTGCGGAGATGTGACTCTCAAGAAGTTTCTCTGCACTTTTTTTATCTTTACAAGCCGGATGAAATACTGTAATTTAAGTAGACTCACCGGAATGCGCCAACTTGTTTAAGTTTAGGACTTGTGGTTATTAGCATTAGTCATCGATCCAATAACGAATTGTCATGTAATGGGCCAATCAACAAATTCATGATGAGAACGCCTATCAAAATAAACTTAGAAGATATCTTAGTTAGCCTCGCGGACAAGATTGATTACAACTTTTTATGGTCAAGAAACTCTGGAGAAATCAGTACATAATAGAAAATTGCCATGAAACTTGAGATTTCTAGACGTGACCGAGGCACCATGAGACTTTCCATCCTGCCAATCTTTGGCCGCCTTTTATTGGGAACTGCAGGACAAGACCCACAGGAAGATGATGGTGTCGCGTTACATCCTCACCAAGCGGCAAATGCACAAAATTAATTTTCTTCGTCCCCAAAAGAAAATTGTTGAGTTTGGGCTACGTCCACTAACATGAATTGTCAACTGAATATTTTTTACAGGTTTCCCGTTTCAAGAGGGCCAACAGTCCCATAGTCCATAACTCCCACACCATGCTCCTGAGCGATCCCAGCCTGACTGCAGTCCGGACCCAAAATATGATGAATGGGATGCATGCCAGGGACACAAAGTTGAGGATGGATGAGTGGGTGAGAAACACTGAGAAATGGAATCGGAATAATCCAACCCAACCTAGGGATATGTATAACTCCCCTTCCAGAACTCAAAATGGGATGAGAAGGTTACAATGGGAAAATCGTAATCCAATTAACCAACGGGGCATTCACAGCCTTATCGTTACGGATGGAAAGCCAAAGCAGGTCCGGAATTCCATTAGGCGGGATCAAGGGGTAAGTATATAATGATAATAGAATAAAATGGATGATCAATATTACGGGACTGACGTTATTTTTTGTCCTGCTTGGTAGAGGGTTGGAGGAATCGGTGTCCAAAATAATGTTCGGGAAAGTTCCATACCCCATCGGGTAATAAATGTGGGAAGAGATAGAGCCGGAGCCGTCAACCAAATCTCCGAATACAACTCTAGAATTGGAGCTGGCCTCCAGAGAATGAATACTGTCCATTTCCAGGCCAACTACATGGGAGGATCGCGACCCGCCGGCCAGCGTCCGGCAGCAAGGACAGTGTGGCGACGTGGGTGAGATGGATTTGCGGTTTCCTTGCATTTATATTTGTTTGACAGAAATTGCATATTGGTGGAGAAAATAAAATGAATTTTGCAGAGTCAATCTGCTAGCCAAAAATGGAATGTTTTGCGGAGATAAATATGCTATTATATAATATATCACAGGATCATATTTGGTTCACTATCAAAAAAATTTGTGCACCGGTCAGTCCAGTGCAGCTTGGCCAATTTCATACTTTAGAATCCCATTAAATGGCATGAACAGTTTTGTGCTTGTTGTGACCGTGCTCAAATTTAATGTTGTTGGGACATGTCCATGCATGGGTTGGAATTGGAGAGTAAGAAGCGCATCCAGTACTAACAAACCAAACTGGACTGACTGGCTGGGTTTAATATTTGAACAAGATAGTTCCACTAAAGCAGGGTAAGTAAAATGATTTCATACATTCAAATGCGGACATGAGCGAAGTAGATAAGATGATTTTTTTTAATAATGCCAATGCAAAGGTTACCAATTTGACTCATGTCGATTAATCGGAGGTGGATGTTTTTATCTAGTCAAGCTTGTCTATCATTATCATTTATATTCATCTGAAGTATTCTGTTTTGAGCTGGACTCTTTGACCATGCAGCCATCCTCCAGTTCAGCAACAAATAACCCAATCAGAATAACGGGAGAATAAATCAAAAGTTGAATTTGAGAGAATGAAAATATGATGATAATATTGATAATGATGAATGACGACAGTTGCATGGGACTTTAGTGAGCAGGTAATCGAGAAGCTTCCAGAGAGTTCCAGTTAAATGATAACAAGCACACATATTTGCTGAGAGAGAGAGTTGGCCTTGTCAAACAACCAGAAAAAAAGGTTGACCGTTGACGTAACCTTGTATTGAGAATGGCTCATGCATGAACTAAAGCCGTACAATATGCAAAGGATAGAGCAACTGTTGACGTTTTTGTGCAATCTAAAGCGATTGCTTCTCATTTTACTGCTTGTAATTACCACATGACATGATATGATGTCCAATTTATGATATAAGTGGATTGGGCATAGTTATTCTATTCAGTCTAGCTGGGTTTGTCTTGCTACCTACTTCACGAGTGAAATAAAGTTGGGGCTGAAGTGAGACTGAATTTAATTAATCAACTACATCTTTACGACGAGCATTTAATATTGTAGCTGTAAATACAATGGCAAATTACAAGATGATTTACTTCAATGCCCGAGGCAGGGCGGAGCCAACCAGGTTGATTTTGGCGTTTTTGAAGATCGACTATGAAGACTACCGGTTTGCCGAGGGGGAATGGCCTAAACTCAAACAAAGTTAGTTAAAAAAATAAAACTTTTTTTTTCTTTGCAATTTGAACTCTTTATATGATTTACTCATCATCAATGAAATTATATTTTTGTATTATTTAAATAGCTTTGCCCTGGGGTCAATGCCCAGTACTGGAGGTGGATGGTGTCAAAATCAGCCAGTCCAAAGCCATGGCTCGCTACATTGCCAGGGTGCACGGGATCGCTGGGGATACTCATCTGGAGCAGGCCAAATGTGATGAATACGTCGACGCCCTGGAAGATATCCGCCTTGAATCCCAAAAGAGGAACCGGGAATCCGAAACAGGAAAGAAGGCAGAGTTAATGAAATCCCTACATGACGAAGTGATCCCCCGCTACTTCAACAACTTTGACTCCATCATCAAGAACAATCCTGCTGGGGTGCTGGTCGGGAAGAAAATTACTTACGCAGATATATTCTTGGCCTTTTCCGTTGACCAATTACGTAATCTGGGCTCACCTGGGATAAGCTTTAGTAGGTTCCCTAATGTAGAGAAATTGACGGAGAAGGTCTTGACCGAGCCCAATATCAAGTCGTGGATTGAGAGGAGACCAAAAACTGAGTTTTAGTCCTTCCACGCACTTGTAGACGGAATGATTATTAATGTTCAATGAGACACACAATTAGCAAAATAAACATAGCATATTAATATTAACATAGCATTAATGTAAATGTTGCTGCTTCAGTGCTTGAATTTATTGCATAACTGTTAATATGACCATTATTTGATGGGTTGATGATGTTGAGCCTGTTAGCCAGCAAAGCTTGTTCATAATATTCAGTAAATCTGATGAATTCTCTGCTGGCTATATATGACCGCACTTATATCAGTTATATCTAGTGTTGGCCCATGCCCTCTGCCCAGCGTGCCCTGGCAGAACTGCCCTGGGCAAATGCCCGGCATTTGCCCAGAAAAATTTTGCGTGCCAATATGCCCATTTGGGGCAGATGGGGCACTTGGGCATTCGGCATATATGCCCTGGGCATGCTTCATTCAAAATAAAATAAAATCCACGTATAGAGTTCATCTAGATAATTGTGACCAATAATGTTGCAAACTTTTGTTATTTTGTGGTAATTTACCTATTATATTATCCTATATATCTTATTAGATATATATGAACAAACTCTGCTATCAATTTCCCCATGCTAAATGCGTATTTCAATGGCAAATGCCCTGTGTCCTGCCCAAAATAGGGCATTTGCCTTGGGCTTGCCCAAGGCAGCGAAAAATGCCTATTTGGGCACGAAATGGCATGCCCTGGGCACGTCCTGGGCATGCCGGGCAGAATCTTGCAGGGCATGGGCACGGGCCAACACTAGTTATATCTACTGCAGACACTTACGCAGCAACCAAAATCGGTAATGTAGTGCTGGATATGGCATGGTAATATGCATCATAATATACATGCTTTATTAGGTCTTGCTCATATTTACGTTGCTCAGAGTTGGAAAAGTGACTGAGCCGTTGCGTTGACTGAAGTAGAGAAGACAGACGTGGATAATGATATGGATTGATATACATATTATGTGGAGCTAAATTTATCCCATCTGCAACATCTGTGCAACTCATAAATTTCATTATTTTTCCAAAAAATTAATCCAGAAAATTATAATTATATGAGACTTCATGCCTTCTTAGTGGTAAGCATGATGGAAGAGAAAAATCGGACAGAAATCCCAATTTTGGGCTTAACTCAATTGGACATAATAGTCATAGTGATGATTGGTAAGTAGAAATATAATTTCATCTTGTTTGTTTACGTGGTATATGGTAATATAATTCGCATGGATTAATGAACTATGGTAATGAGAGACATTTGGGGAAGTAAATAGGTAGGTAAATGCATTATTTGCGAATATGATGATGATGATGATAATGACAAAAATGAACAGACAGCTATTCAGCTCTCGATATATTTGTTTTTTGAGAAAGGTTCGTGCAATAATAAGGGATATATCGTCAGAATAGACAATGTGATGCGAGCAAAAAATACTTTTGGTGGTTTCATCTTAAATTATGTTTTTTTTTGTATCCAGATTTAATCTCCTTGACTGTTCAATCCCAACAATTTCTTACACAATCTGAAGAAAAATACTATTATTATGCTCTGTCAATTAAGTTGTAAGTAACAAAAGCACGAATTTATAAGTTACTATATTATTTTAATATATTTATTATATTTTTCTAGTTTAGATCGAATTACTGACAAGGAGATGCAGGGAATGACTTTTCTCAGATCAGACCCATATTCATACCGTAGATACGTCTTAGGTAGACATTAACTTTGAACTATGTGCGAGGATGCAATGGGAAATTTTCGCAAAAAAACTTGCAAATTTCACTTTTCGAAATTTTTCGGAATTCCTTATGGGATTTTACACGCGGAATTCCTATGAGAGGACGGTCCCCCCTTATCATCGAAATCGAAATTGGAGTGAATTAGGGGGAAAATCAAAAAATCATAAAATTGTCCATAAATCCATTCCCCCGTGTCAAAGAACATCAGAAATTACGATAAAAATAATTTTACGATAAAAAATTGAAAAAACTGATTTTTCAAAAGTTCTTTTAAAAACTTCCTCCAATTTCGATTTCGATGATAAGGGGGAGGGACCATTCTCTCTTAGGAATTCCGCGTGTAAAATCCCATAAGGATTTCCGAAAAATTTCGAAAGGTGAAATTTGCAAATTTTTTTGCGAAAATTTCCCATTGCATCCTCGCACATAGTGCAAAGTTAATGTCTACCTAAGACATATCTACGGTATGAATATGGGGCTGATCTGAGAAAAGTCATTCCCTGCATCTCCTTGTGAGTGGAAGAGTCAGCCTAAAGGAGTGAAGCGAAAAGATCGTGATTGACAATGACCAGAATGATAAATCTTGATTGGGATTAATTCTCGAAGATTGATCTGATATGTTTTATGTAATGCAAACGTGATGTTGTTACAGCAGTTGGGGTAACGATAGATTATTATAATAAAAGCTAGTAATTTAGTGTAAGCTTATATTCGAAGTCCTCATAATAATTATTTAGTAAATATAGGAAGGAGGAATCATTAATTTCGTTCATATTTTTTGTTTCAAGAATTTTCTTAAAAAAAACACGATTTGCGGCTAACAAAAAATAGACACTGGATTCTCAAGTGCGGAATACGGAAGGAGGAGAAGACACATCCGGGAAATTTCCCTCTGCTCCCTCGCAAAGTCGCAAGGTAGAAAGTAAAGTCTAATATAAACTACCTCGGAGCACACGGTATCTCTTTCGAAAGCAAAAAGGGTAAAAAGTTAAATGATTTAATATTCTCTACTTGATCATATTTATGTGTTAAAGCTTGGTCTAATCCACCAATTTATTTTAACTCTTCCAGATCAAATCTCAGTCTCATCTCATATCCGAGGGGAAGGACAGACGAGTCCATATTATTTCATTATGGACCAAGATCAGAATATGGAAGTTTGATTGGTATTCATTCCTTTTCCGAGATTGATTTATTTTGCTAGATAGCAAGGAAGGGCTGGCTATTATTGCCGAAAAATTAGAAGAAAATTGATTACGAACAGTTAGTTGTTGATTTGGGGCAATCCGAGATAATTTTAATATTCTCCCCACTATGCACGAATTTGAGACAGGGTTATAATTATAATCATATTTTAAAAAATGGCTTGGATTGAAACAATTTTATGACGGCAGCCCTGATGCCAGAAGCAAAAACTTATTTTAAAAAAACTAAAATGTACTGAATTATTAATTAAACTCAAGAACGACGTTTCTTATATTGTATTTTTTCATTAACATATTTCAACCTTTTGTAATTTTCTCAGAAAAAAACAGTTTGAATTACATTATTCCGAAAAGTATTTTAGTTCAGAGTTCTAAAAAATAGTTGGTGAGATTGACGAGGGCGATACATTAAATTCGGGGTAATTCCTATGTAGGATATCTAGAATTGGGATGAGTGCCGAAAATCGTAGAATGAATGAATATGAGTTTAACGACTATTAACGAGTTCTGCTCTAGGGGATACTATATATTTTAGTGAGAAAAATATTTCCCATCAGTTTCACCTTTTTTATTCTGATAATTTATCTCAAGTTATATTTTTACCACGAGAATTTATCTCGAAAAAATATTTTTGCCCCGAAAATTAATCCAGGGTAAAATTTAAATTTCCATAATTTATCTCGAATAATATTTCTTTACTAAGAACTTGTCCTGAAAAATATTATCATATTATTAGAAAAATCGGGATTGTTTTCTCATTTTATTATTGCCAACCTGGCAAATCAAGTTGTGAATAAGTAATTGTTACCTTCTGCTTCATCATTTATCTATTTTCTTCAAGGTTCCTCCAAGCAATAAATTATTTTTAAACTTTTGCAGTTCAATGACCATTCCAGCGGGAAGGACGTCGTTTCCTTATCGAACACACCGCTTGATTAATATTCGTTCTTGGATATTGATTTGTTTTGAATGACAAAGATCTGCTGGAAAATGGAGAGAATGTTAATCATGAAAATGTGCTGTCAGTTAATTGCATTTGTAGTGACGAGGGATTTTTCATAAGTTAATATTTTGAGGCGGTAGCAGGCTTATACTTACGGTGTAAAAATTCAAATATAGCAAAAAATAATATGGAAGTCGGTTCTAAAGCCATATGCTAAAAATTAAAATTGACAAAACAATCATGATTCGAGAATGCACAATGGGATCTGGTTTTAAAATGGTTTAGCAATGTTGTCAATGTAATAATTGTGAATTCGGAAATGCACAATCCGGGTTGCGAATAATTACCAAATAATGTCAAGTTAAGCACTACAATGGGTAACAATCACTTTGATTCTTGTTAGAATTTTTGCACAATTCCTATAAAAAAATCATTGTCAAAGTTTATCTCGAATAATGGTATCCGAAAAATATCTGTATTTGCACAATTTATCCCCAATTAGCAATGTCTCTCGAACAATAGGTTCACTCCTGCAATTTCTCTAGTATTTTCGTACATTATTCCACTAAGGATTAGCTTTACTAAAAAAATCTCGAGTTACCCCAAATAAAATTAAAATGCAACACAACGTTCAGCATAATTATGCCAAACTGTTTTTATATTTGTTTTCTCATATTGAAAATCAATCATTAACTTAGTCAGCATCCATAATCCGTGCCGTATTTATTTGCCAACCACCTAGTAGGCCCATGCCTTCTAGAATTGTGGATAGTTGTTGGCATACATTTAACTACCAATTAATTATAAAGCGAGTAAATGTCTGCTTATCATTTGCCTCAATAACAATATATTTACTTTAACGACTTACAGTTCTCATTCCCTTAAAGAACTGATAACCGCGGGTTCTGCCTTCATAAGATGAACATGTGGGTCCTGAAGTGACCTGAGTGAGGAAGCGGACGTATATGGACAAGATGTAGCAAGCCATTTTTGCCGAGACCACAGAGTGGATCATTTATGCTTGACTTTTGTAGAAGTTGCCAAATGTGATCAGAATTTCCCATCTCATTGATTATTCCGTATAATTTCCTTCCAATTATCATCATGATAAGTTGAATTATTTTTTGTTTTTTATTTAGCCTTACAGGGGGAAACATACTGTTCGGAGGATATATTCATCATCTCCTGGCTTACATTATTAGTTCAAAATTGTCACTTTCGGAATCACGAAAGGAATGGTTCGTTGAGTTATTGCTAATTACAATATTTCTACGTTGTAACAAGGTCATTGTTACCGAGGAAAGTGTAAAAGTTACAATGTAAAGTACACTGACTGAATTAGGGGAATGAACAATTTTCGGACTAGGATCTTATTAAACGTTTTATGGACGCTAAATGTTGCGAATATGAAATGAGTGGTCTATAGGTTTGTTGAATAAGACACGTGATATATGCAAGAGAAAAATTATCAGAGTAAGATAATATGCAATAGTGGGAAAGTTACATGACAAGATTTTATCTTGAGTTCTGAAAATGTTATACCACAACTTTTATAACAACCTACAAAAATGACAATTACGGCGGGAACCATTACTGAAGTGTGAGATCAACAAAAACGTACAATACATACCTATATGCAAAAAGATGGGCATGTGTTAAATGAAAATACATATTTATTGATGGGAATAGTACATGCAAATATGAATTACGATAGCAAATATTAGTTTGAAAAGGACAGTGCTTGTTAAATGCTAAGTCAATTTTATAAGGCTATAGGTGACTTGTGAATGATCACTATGAGGGATATTAATATTCATTATAATGATGTAGTTAACAGTTAGGAAATTCTTTCAAAGAAAACTCATTTCTTACTATAATTGATTACATTTAACATATACATAATTGATTACGGATATTAGTCTTATTTTGCATTTCAATTTTGAGAATAGTCATTTATAAGTAGTCTAGATTTCATAATTAATTCTGCAGAGTTGGTTGGGAAGCAAAGAGGATTAAATATGCAAAATGCAAAATTGCAAACAAATATTGGTAAAAATTAGAAAAATCGTGAACAATTAATGGAATATGAATTTACCAGAAAATTATATGGATCACACAATTTTTTTGGATACATTTGAAAGAGAATTTTTCGTGGACTGTAGTGAGCTAAACAAAAGTAATGAAATAATTATCAACACAAGGAACAAGATAAGGAAACATTTCAGAATGAAAAAAAATATATAATTGGAAAATGACAAAAAGATTTTCACTTTTCATGCATTTATTATTACTAGCGAATTGTCATTTACTAATTCCATGTATATTCCCCTCTTTTTAAGGCACATTTACATAACATTTGAGGAGACGTACACTCGAGTTGATGTTGTAAACACGGAGTTAAAAATTATACTATGAAATTGCTGACTTGTATTTATATTTACACTCAGATTATTTTATTTTCACTCTTTATATATGAAAGGTTACCTGGAAAACACCAGGGTTATGTAATTGACGGATTATTAATTTAATCCGCTTAATTCAATTAACCATTAATTTAATGGTTAATTGACAA
>JAQIXQ010001037.1:0-18037 GCA_034700485.1 Pseudosinella alba
TAGGGGGGACAATGTCCCCCCTGTCCCCCCCGGTTGTACGGCCCCTGTTCTCAACCTCCCAACCTCTCAACATTTCCAACCAATTCTCAGCCTCCTTATTATAAACCTTATTAAAATATACTCAATTAGTTTAAACTTTCTTTCATTTTCATAACGCAACTTATTTCTTATATCTTTTGCGGCCAAACAGTCACAATCGGAGTCCGAGGTCCAACGGGTATATGGACTCGATCCGTCATTTATGAGGGCACTGAACATAGTATGCCCTTTCTGTCGTAGTTGTAGGCATCATATTTTGTCTAGTATGATGAACAAGAACAAGCGTAGTGGACTGTAGAAATGAAATGACTAATTTTCTTTTTAGCAGCATGTTAAAACTGCTGTTAATGTCGTGGTCGATAAACATCATTTGACCGTCGCTTGTAAATATTTTTATGAACTCGGTTCTGGCCATCATTTAAAAATCGGAATGCATATTCATCATTATGTATATCATATAATATTTGTTTTTTTTTAGTGAAAAGTACAAAGTTGCTGTTTAACTTGCACTTGGTCTTAAAATATCAAACTCATTGCAGCTATATAGGTATCGCATCACAGCCCACTGTATTGGAGACGACAAAAGCCCAGTTTATTTTTTTAAATTGAAAATCTTATTCTACAATTGTTGCATCATTCATCCAGTTTTTTCCTCCACTTCTTGAGAATGATGATGGGTCAACAACTCCAACTTTATCCCCGCCGCCAACTACCAATGCATCTACTACAATACTGTGAAGATGTACAAATTTTACAATATGATGGGGAATAGCTCTCCTTGAAAAGGAACGGATGATATATGCTCTCCAAAGTATGCAAACATTTTGTTATTTTCTCTTTCCCAAAAACAATCAAACACTTTTTTCCTTCGCCTCTCGCCCAAATATATACACTTTTTGGTCTTTTCTCTCTCCCAAAAACAATCAAAACTTTTTTTTCCTTTCACTCTCCCCAAAACAGTGAAGCATTTTTTTCCCTTTCTCTCTCCATCAAGAATGACAGTAATGTTCTCATAAAAGTTCATTTTAAATGCTACAATATGCAATTCATGCCTTGAAGGGTTACCCTGTTACTTTACCCGAGCTCAAATAGTTTCAGTCCTACAAATGCAGGTAGTCAACCATATCATGCGATACCAGTCCATAGTGTCCATACGACGCCGTATTTTAGAATTTTGTGTAGTCAAAGTTAACAATGTTGCTAACCCATACATTTTTTAAATTCTATTTAATGCAAATGCCGACAGATTTACAGACGTTTTGTATAATTAAAATCTCATAAACTGTTGAAACATTTTTGTTTAGAATGCTCCATAACTTGCATAGTAGCGACCTCTGGCACTGTAAAAACAAAGAGAGTAACAAATAGTTAAATGTACACACAGCTTGCACAATCCAAAAATGACAAAAATGAGAAATCCAGAAATGAAAAATCAAACGATAGTAAAGCATGCTAATCCTGATATATTTCAGAAGTGTTATCATACCCAGTTGGAAATCCAGGTCCAAGTTTGATGGGATTGACACAATCATGTCTGCAGATCTTGCATGTGCATGCTAATCCCGAACATGGGCAAGCCCCAATATCTTCCTTGAAGGCGGCGTTGAAAAGCTGGAATGCGTAGGAGTGACTGCACACACCTGAGAATACAGTTAATTGATTTATTTGATATCCAGTCATACTTTAATGTCCCATGGTCAAGTTGAGCATTGTCTTACCCGTGTTTGTCAAATCCGCTACAGTGCATCCGGGTTGGTTGCTTCCCCCATTGAGGTAGACATTAATGTCCCCGGTGTCCTGTGCAGTGTCCCCCAATCCTCCCCTGCTGGAATGGTAAATATGGACAGCGATAGCATCTCCCTTAGTGAGCCTCTTGTTTTGGTCAAGTTGCAAGGAGAAGAAGGGACCTGTAGAATAGAAATGAATACAAACCTTTGATTACGAGAATTAATCCAAACAACGCATGTCCAATTTCCGTTTACCGGCAGGGTCAAGTCCGATAATCCGTCCGACCTTAGCTACTCCGTATTTATTCCTAAGGTATGATCCGGCAATGCCCGCAATATGAGCTCCCAATGATCCCCCGACGATTGTCACCTCGGACATTGGGATCCCTTTAGATTCCTCCAGAAGTTCTAGAAATTGGCCCAATCTCTGTCCAACGAGCTCCACATTTCCCAGAACGTTCAAGTAAGCTCCTGCCAGCAATACAGGGTTCGCAACCCCGGCATAGCCAATCGTTTCCTCAGAACCGGATAACTTTGACCAATCCAGGACAATGAGGCTCTGTGCTGCTTCCTCAATGTAACCTTGAAGTAGACAATATCTCTTTCAAAGTAACAGTTAACTGATATGAGAGTTAGTTTATGTCAAATTAACTTTCATACTCTGTCTGAGAACTGAGGTCATGGGACTGGTCGTGTTGGACAAGAATCCATCGATGGTGATGACAACCGGCCGATTTGACGGGATGAGTGCCCCTTCCATAGATATTGGGCTGTTATAATCCATCGCGGCAAATTTATCCAATGTTCTGAAAAATCAATACCAAGAGTGATTTCTATTTTGCCGAAAATAAATTTCTTACATCCACCTCATTACAATTGCCATGACTTACTCGTAGTAGATGTATCTTAGGTCGTTGACATCTCTGGACATTGCGTTGATAGATATATCCCCTTTACCTCTGACCCCCGCAATACGTAAAGGGTGGACAGTTCCCAAGAGGGCAACACACGCGAGGAACAATGCTAATTTGCACATTGTGAAAAGATTGGCTGGAATGACCTTCAAAATTTACGATGCGTTTCCAGAACCAACCAATGCAATCTTAGAAGGATAATGAGCCGATCTGGAAATTAGCATTGTTATATATACCATTCATCATCTCCGTAATTCCAGCCGGATTTTAGTTGAAAAGGATGATGGGATAATGAATCATTATGTAATTATTTGACAAGCAAACTTTAAAGTGGATTTGCATTTGTATTACGGGGGAATTTTAGTGGATTAAAATTTATATTAGCTAGCCCAAATTTAAAGGCCTTTCCTATATTTGGCTTCAAGTTTTACTACGCATTTGTCATTTCATTTGAACTGAATTCAGAACCACTTCAAGAGCTAAGCTCCTCGCCGTCACTGGTCATTTCCATGTTGAGATTCATATGGAATGAGAGGCCAACCCAGCTTTGGAGAGTTACATAATAAATGGACGATGGGTGACTGATGAGTTTATTCTCGCCTCATTGAAAATATCGAAATGGTTTATTGCTTACTAAGCCCGAGCTCAAAAGCTCCTGGCAAATAGTTTACAATGCAAATATTTAACTTTACAGCTTAGCACTTATCATTATCTTGCAATCACAAATCTCGGCGAGGTACATCATATAACTAATTCTGCCTGTGGGCATTTCGCATTCATGCATCACCGGTTGTTATCTTCGCTGCTCATTTAAAGAGAAAATCAATTAAATATATGTCCTGATGGGGCGTTTTTAAAATTGGGATTTAGTTACTAATTAATGTATTAAAAATGACTGACATTGACATAGCAAACTGCTAATTTACCCTTCTGCATGGATTGCTCATTGATATATTGCACAAACATTTTGTTAGGCAGAGGTGGAAGTCTGTCTTACGTGCGTCATGTTGAGAGTTGAAGTTCAAGACCTCAGGGATAGCAAATGTGGTGTAACTTGTGTTGTTAGCTCTACGACTGCTTCGCAACGTAAGCAAGTAAACACATCCATTATCCAATTTGGTCCAATTATTTTTTTTAACTTGAAAAACTTAGCCCGTGTGTATTATATCATTCATCCAGTTTCTTCGAGAATGATGATGGGTCAACAGCCTCGACTGATGTCAAACTCTAGGACTATCTCCATCTCTACCTTCCCACTTGCCCAATACCGTGAACGAGAGTAATTTTTACAGAGATGATGGGGAATGCTTCTCCTTCAACCGGAACGCATGGTCTTCTACGAATAAAAAAATATACAATTCGTCCACTAATCGTAAGCGTAAGTTTGGCAGCAAGCAAAGCAAGTAACTTTTAATAGCTAAATATGATTATCTACCTACGCTACTCATGACAAATTACAGTAACATAGGCAAGAGGAAAGGTCTGGATTGAAATTAGGCATTTCTGCACAAAAAAAAATATAGTAAGAAAGGAACCACGGTACAGTGCATTTAAGAAGAAGCCACTTCTCTGCCAACCAACATTTGTACACATCATAAAAATTATATAATGGCGAGAATGAATAGAAATTGCATGTTCACTACTCATAAGTTAGGCTAGCCGAAAATTATTCTGACTGCCAGTCGTTCTCCAACTATTTGAGGAGAAGCATTGAGGGTTGTTGGTCTGACTTCAGGGAATAAAATTGAGTTATCTGGATAGCTATAAAACAAATTGAGCGTTTACATCCAACTATTGTCGGACCTTAAGTGAACCTTAATACAGGAGTTTCAAATATCATTAAAAAATTTACGCTCTCTCTAAAAACGCACTAATATGAAGGGAAAGGGAGTTTTGCGGAGGATTTCCTTCGTTGTGAAAGTCCTATTACGTAAGTGGGTGTTTACTCTCCCGTTTTTTTATACTTTTAAATTGTTTGCTTTGCCCGAGTGAATAATTAATTGGAGAATTAAACTGGATTGACCCCCAATCGATCAAAATGTTCGGATAAGTAGCTAATTAATGATTTCCCCTGTTTTTGTTCCACAGCTTGCTAACACAGTCTGGCTAATGAAGATATGCATATGATGAGATGATTAACCCACAAAGTAAGACGAGGGCTGGGACTACTTTCAGATCAGGTAAATGATACCAAAATTGCTGCGCAATTAACAAAAAATATGATGGTGCAATTAAATGTGATTGCTTTATTGAATGGTTGTCAGAGGGTTGGTGACGATTAGGGGGCGAGATAATATGTATTTACATATTCGTCGTGCTTTGATGAGCGAAACTCAGCTTTTGGATGTAGGCGAAGTACACCAAAATGAGCATTTTGAGACCCATTCATAAACACATATTTAACATATTTTGGCCTTTACGCACATATTCGTATGTGCTATCAAAAAATGCTCATTTTTTGGTACTTTTTCTTAGAATTCCTATGATATTTGATATTTTCGATATTTTGTTTTTCAAAAATCTCAAGAGTATTAGTATTCTTTGAAATTCTTGAATTTAAAAAAGGAAATAAATACTTCTCCGTAGGATTCGAAGCTACTGCCTCTATAATTTAAACCTTGTCCAGGAAAAACGAATTAAAAAACCCAAAGATTTTTGGCGATTTTTGCACATATGGCTTATTTTTGGCATTTTAAGCACATATTTAAGCACATATTTTGGGCATTTTAAGCACATATATATGTACATATTTTGGGGTTTATAAACACATATTTCCTCGCCCCTTAGTGATGATATATGAGAATGATCAGCATTAAATTCGTAAATCCTCTTGATATCATTTAGGCAAGTGGTCAAGGGGCAACATGAGTAAGAAACTGGGGGAGAGGGACGGTGCCGAGATGAATGGACTATGGACTGGACTTGATACTCGTGAATGATGAGTCATCATGAGCAGACTTGGCAAACTTTTGTGGCTCTTATACAAGGCAAGGGAAGGCGCTCGTGACAGTCAACATTAAATTGAGATTTATAAGACAATTTTCAACTATGTCATATATTTTTTTCAAACGTACATACTATACCAGGAACTTTTTTCGTCTTCAACAACCTGTTTCAAAATATTTTTTTTGCCATCCTCTACTTTGCTAGGCTTGATAATGTTAATTGCTGAGTCAAAATTTATCTACCTACATACGTAGGTATACATTTTGCAAATTTTTTAGACGATTTTGTCTTTGCCATTCTAAGTTAGTTAGGTGTCATGATGGGATATTTAGGGAAATGAAGGGTAATCACAATCACATCAATAATTTAAATTCATTAAAATAACAATTACACGTTAAATGCAGTTATGCATATTGTATTCCTAGCATTTTGTACGGGTAGCCCACAGGGGCGTCAAGCAGCGCTTGACTTGATGTCATTTTGCAGCCGTTCTGTAATATTATCCCAGAATTTTGTGTTCTTTTCCGGGTTGTGCCCTAAAGACATGCCTGGGTTATCAGCTAAACTGGATTGAGTATTGTAATTTGTGTAGTAGTAGATTGAGAGTAAAGTAATCGTTAGATCTGGCAGTACCATTGTGGCTTATTTAAAAAAAAATCGGAGACATTTAATATCCCTCATCCCTTGAAACCCTCCCATATTATTTTCTCTTGGGACATTTTGTAACAACTAAAACATGCCAACCCGTCCGTATATTCTTGTTATGTCATCGTTTGACATGTGAAAGGGACTAATACAAATTGTAAATGACCAATTATCGAATGTAACATATTATTATTTAAATAAATGATGTGCCCATTTCTTGAACTAGGCTAAATAAGAATTATATAATTGAATAAAGTCAATTTTGTATTTTTGCATATACTTCGTAATCCGTTCTCATTTTGTGATCGTGCATCCTTAATTGAAATACAAAATTACAATAAATGAAACAGCATGAGTTCTGCACACTTATGTTCATAGACCATTGATGATATAAACAACAACAACTACATTGTCCAGTTCCCAAGTTTTTTTTGTTGTAGTAGAAAGAGAGATTTGGGAGAAACTGGAGAACTAAATTGCAGAGCTCCTTATTTCCAGGCAGTTTTATTCATAAAAATATTTTACACTGGCTGCATATCGCAAATGATTTTAAGATGGTTAGATTGTTCAAAACAAAACTAGTGTCAATTTTACTCAAGCTTTTTTTTTAATTTGAGGAAGGAACAGATTTATAAGGACCAATTTCTGGCAGGATAAATTAATGATATGCGTAATATAATCCAAGGGATTATAATCAGCTATTCTATAATGTGGAACCCAACTGTGACTGGATAGTGACATTTTTTGAGCATTTAAATCAAACTTTCATTCATCCTTAAGTGAACATTGGAATTGCTGTGAAAGTACAGGTGTTTCCTCAATCACAAAAAAATATGTTACTTAAAAAAACTCGATAAGATGAAGGGAAAGGGAGTTTTGAGGAGGATTTCGTCCTATTGCGTAAGTGGATGTTGACAGCAGATTTTCATATCTGAAAGTTCTCCAATATTTGGTTGAAGTGACTAACGCTAAGTGATAAAACTAATTGATGAATGATTTGTACACTTTTTTTTGCAGCCTGCTAAGCCCACACAGCTATTCCAAAAAGGATGAGATGATGACACCCCAAAGTAAGATGAGGGTCGGGTTTTCAAATGATGAGGTAGGTGATGCTAAAATTGCAAAAATGTACTATCACGTTTAAATTGCATTGAATTAAAACGTGATAGTACATTTTTTGCTTACTGAAATTAATATTAAATTAATATTTTTTCTTGATATTAATTAGACAAGGGGTTAACTGGGGCATTTGTGAGTGTGGCTCTTTAACCTGACTGGAATTAAAGTACAAAACTAAACGAAAACGCAACAGCATGCACGAGCACTTAAACAGGTCTATTGTCCGGATCCGATTACTGGAAAAAATTTCTGGAGAATCCAGAGAACTAAATACAAAATCCAGAGCCCTTTTGCTCACTTACGTGTCAAATCCAACGCATCTTTCCCAAATAATTTCATCACATATTTTTATTGTGCTTACGTTTAATGGGGGATGTATTTTTTTAAAGTTGAGCAATTTCTCTATTTACACTTGGATTCTCTTTAGTTTATCATTTATTTATTTAATATGATTCTCTTTAATTCATTACGCCCATAATTTAAATACATTATATTAAGTAGACATTGATCCAAAGCATGATAGAAAGATTTATAGAAAGCAATTTATCACGCTAAGCCTGATAAATTACAGTAACATAGGCAGGAGGAAAGATATGGATTCATATTAGGCATTTTTTTTCACACAAAAAATATGTAGTAAGAAAGAAACCACTTTTTTCCCATTTTTACTGCCAGTCATTCTGAAAATACCAAGGTGAGGGGATCATTTGTTGTTGGTCTGGTCTGACTACAAAAATTAAATTAAATTGGTTGGTTAGTGATGATGATGATACTGTTGAGCACTTTAATCAACCTGTTGTGGAGCCATAAGTGAACCTTTAAATTCTGGGGAAAGTACAACCGTTAAGAAAAAAAACACAAAAAAATATAAGCACTTTTTTTTACAAGCGTGATAAGATGAAGGGAAAGGGAGTATTGCGAGGATTTCCTTCGTTGTGAGCGTCCTATTACGTAAGTGATAGGACGTCCGCACAACTTGACTGTTGTGGTATATTATCTAAAGTCCAGGACCTGGATAGCACATTTAGCACAATCTGATGAGAATGGGATGTTGCTGAAACAGAACTTGACGGGGGGAAATAGTTTTTCTGTCGCGACCGAAATTTACAAGAGAATCCCGAAAATCGACACGAAAAATCCTGACATGTCAAAAAATCACCAACTCTCGAAATGTTTACTGCCCAGCATAAAAAAGCGTCACGAGCTCCGAAAATATCCAGTTTGGCTCTGGTAACTCTAGTTTTCCCCTCATTTGCGCTACATTAACTCAGATTTTAGCACGAAGATCTACAAAAAAATCGTAGACTGGAGCACAATATAATTCAAGGAATAATTCTGGTGAATTTTATCGGATTTTTTTTTGTAGCGATAATGCTACCTACACACGGTATAGAGTAAATAGGCTAAATCAGTCCGTCAGTTAAATATTCCGGGGAACTCAATTTACTTTAGTTGTTTGGTTGTCCGTTCAGTCGTCCTCGCCAGTTTAGTTTAGCGAATGATATATTCGATCCCCTTCATTTTTTTTTAGAAAACATTTAGTCAAGTGCTTTCAATGATAATGTTTCATGATTTATAACTACTCTAGTGAGCATGTACAGGCCTTGTCCTGCGAAGCTAGTAGCATCCGGGTATATTTTTCACCCACACAAATTTACGCGGTTCTCGATCGAGATCTCATCGCAGACCAAGATCTCGAATTCAATTCCTTCAAAACAAAGCTTATATGCCAATTTTGTCCACATGTTTTCCACGAGTTGGACTGGAACACCTCACCTCACCTGAAGTCCGAACTGGATTCGAGTGTTAATAATTGCTCGACGAAAAATAACTAAATAATTAAGTGTACACCAGCTACGAACATCGCAAACATTTTTTCAATACATCTATGTATTCCTGTGATACGACAACTAAATAATATGCATTGTTTTTCTATCTATCTCAAGTAGATATTATATATACCTTTATGGCTATTATTAGCTTTGAGAACAATATCAAATAATTAGTACACCGTCACCGCTTCCCCTATGCCAAAATGTTTGTCCTGGATTGCCCAGTTGAACAACAACATTTGTCACATTTTGCGGATTTTTACAGTTTACAGTAAACTGTAGTTATACTTATGTTTACAACAACTAATGATTAATATTCTGATGCAATTGCTAACTAAAATAGTCAGGTGTTTTTGCCAGGCAGTTGAAGCTGATATTACCTACCCATGATTGAAGTTAACCCGGACTCTGCTATTCTCCTTCGCTTATGCTGTCTACGTCTCCTTGTGTGGCGTTGATTAGCTTGATGTCCTTGATAACCAAACCTTAATTTTACCTGTTTTCCCAATATTAGTAATGCCGTCCATATCTGACACAACGACCATTTTAAATGACTGCATATTTCCCCCCAGAACTCTACAACGTGAACAACTACAGCAACGCAGAGTCCCATTCCCCACACTGAGAACAGGACTAGTATTTGGCCAGTCATGGTGGGCGCCCTATATCCCACACTTGACAGCGGTCCCGACATTACCTCCCCTTCCTTCACTTCACCTTCTTGATTTCCAAATACCTGACTAGCCTTTAGTTTGGTCACATGGGTGACCACAAAGCGAGTCCACCAATTGATGACCCCGGAAGCCTCCGCCCCCCTCAACCTATAGTAGAGTGCGTTGCAAGCCATGTATCCAAAAAAGTAAAAGCTGATACTGTGTTCCAGCATAGGATCCACACCAACGTAGACAGTTGAATTCCCCCTCCATTTCAATGCAGCCTGGAGCTCATGCGCATGGAATTCGTTGGTCACCACTGCCGACTTATTACATGACTTCAGGAGCTGGAATGCGGATTGTTCAAATTTTTCAATTATAACAACACTAAGCTCATTATCTTGATCACGCATAGAGTTGCCTGTCATGTCTTCAGTTAATTGGAATGGGAGGAGTTTCATCCGCTTCTTCCAATAAACTAAATGTGGGTGCTGTCCGTAAATATACTCCATGACCCCAATCAAAGACCGGACTCGGAAGGTGTATGCGGAGGATTTGCCACCAGTACAAGGCTTAAACACATTTCCTACATCAGTCCAGAAATCGGCTGTGATCTTTTGAATGAAGTCATCCCATCCCACATCACCATAATGAGGCTCGTTCGTGAGATTTCTTCGGGTTGGGGCTCGGGTTGGGGTTGTAAAATTAGAGAACACAAGACAATGATCCTCATCCCCAGGGAGGCATACGGGTATGACTTCCAGATAAGAAGAGGTACAATAACTGAATCTCCCGTCCAACTTGCCTGGCATGTAAATGTCAAAATCGTTATCCACCAACTCATTAGAATTTCGATAAGGGACGGGATCCAAGGTGGCGATGAGTTTGTAGACGTTGTCATTTTTGTATGCGTTGCTGAGAATGATACAGCAAAGGAGAATGGCCAAGAGGGGTAGTCGGAGGCTACCAATTTCTAGAATGGGGTTTTGGAATGGATCCCCTTGTTCCACCAATGCCTTGTACGTGCTCAGTACTACGTCATAAGACAGTCTCATTCTTTTAGTCAAACTCAGTCCCAATGTCTCTTTAGCACTGTGCACACTTCGGGATTGGACAACCAACTCGGAGATTACAATTGGGACGAGGAATAGCAAAATCCCGATCATTGTCCAAATATATCCATCGTAAACAGAGATCAACGGCCTATAATCTAGTCCTTGTGCAGGGCGTCCACAGCTGACGAATTGGAGGGTTTTGCTTGGTGACGGGTAGGAAAAGGATGGAATTATGGGGAGGAATAGACCATAGGTAGTGGGCGTCTCCACCATGCCTAGGAAAATAGTTTGCCCAAGACGGGTCATCATCATTTCTGTATTTTGTTTACGATCTGGCTCCGGACCGCAAACGGAGAGGGACCCGGATAGGAGGTTGCTCACATTCCCCAGGATGGAGTGCCAGAGTCTAACGTGGCCCAAGGTAAGAAAATCGGCTGCTCGTTGGTTGATATTTGATGAGCGTTTGGGATGTAACCAGTCAGGGGGGACCTTGGTACACATGAACAAATGCTGCAGAAATTCGTGGGCAACTGTTTCCCATTGCATTCTAGGGTAGTATTTGTGTAGATAGAAGCGAGTATAAACCAAGTCCAAAGCTTGTATCTCTTTTTGAGCTACTCCAGAGGAGCAGATCGATGACTGGGGCAAAGAATCCCCACAGGAAGGGAGGGACGTTCCCTCCAGCGGGGTAACTCCTGTTATGGGAGAAATGTAATATAGCTGGTTAATTACCTTAGCTGTTCCACCTGTAGCAGTCATGTTTGAAACTACGTGCGCCACTAGACCGAATCCGGGGGGTGGACGGAATCGGCTCCCGATCCAAAATAGCAGTATTTGCTTCATTATTAGTTGTTCCTGCAACTCAACCATCTCACCCTCCACCTGCTCCTGCAAGCCAATCAGGGCTATGTAGTATGATGCGGTGTTGGACTGAAGAGGTAGTTGTTCTTGCATGTCTTCGGGTTTCCACCATAATTTTTGAAATGGTAATTGCATTGAAAATTCTGTGAGGAGGTAAAACTGGGCTTCACAATTCCAAGGTCGTATGGTCTGGGTGAACCTTAGGAAGCTCATGGCTGTATGCATTCCAACGTCGCTCCCAAACAAAGTGTATCCCGAATAGCAGTATTGGGATGAGGAGCACCAAGCTAGGTCTCGGTTTTCATTATTTCTATAAGGTGACGCCATAACCACTGGGTAGTCGATTTGGGAGAAGGTAATATGATCCCATCCATTCATGTTACGTAATACAGTGAAGCACCGTTGGAAGGGCTTCATGAGATCGTTCAGATTCTCAATTTCGTTCTGGCGGAGTTGCTCTAAAGGGGGCGTGGCTGGTTTAACCGGATCGTTTCCGAGATCGACAAATAATTTTCCGCTGTTGTTAGCGATGCCGGCACAGGAGCACTTACTGACAAATACCAGTTGGGGGAGCAGATAGCTTAGTAGGACGTTGAACATTTTCATTTTGATCTATGTTTTGTAGGAAGTTGTGTCCAAGATTATTGAAAATGTAGCTTAAGAAGGGAGCTCTTAGGGGATAACTATATTCAATTCAAACTCACGCAGTCGGTGTAGTACTCATTACCATTTTTGGGGTTGTCAACAAATTTTCCTTGCACGAAATCTCAAGGGGTGTTCAGTTTCTGATAGCTGATGAAAATAGCACAGGAAACGTTTGCTCAGATACCGTGGATTCCCCTTGCCAAATGTGTTTTCATCAAGTATGACCCGCCGAACATTCCTATTTAGTCTGCCTCAGACATAGTCTCGAGTCTACTAATCGTAAATGAGACATTTGGTTGGACACGTCAAGCAAAAATTTAGAAGCGACATAAAAGTAAGAAAGGTTCAAGCCATATAAGAAATTGTTCCACTTAATATAGTTAATTACCATGCTAGTAATGTAAGTGTGAGTAGGTGCATCCAACTATGTATGTCGATGTAGACGAGAGAGATAGAAATTTCCAGACCAGCGATATTCTATGTATAATCGGGCGGTTTTCAATTTTAACGCGTAGATACGTGCAATTACAACCAGCCCTTTTGTCTGCATTGTTAGTTAGACAACCAGCCGAGTTGGTTGTTTCAAAAGAACTTCAATCAGTATATGGGTTGGTAGGGTAGACGGTTGCGAAACAATGCGCATCCCTATCTCAAATTATAAAAATTGAAACGTGGCACTACTACAACTTACATAGGAAATACCTATTCACTTCACACAAGCTAGCTGACGCTGATCCTATCCATACACTTTTGACCATGAAACTAGCTAATGGAGTTTGATGTAGATGTTCAAGGTTAGACCGGTTTGAAAGTGCATGTTACCCCAGCTACCATATAACTGTACGGAACATGTGCAAACTGCGTGAGACTTGCACTAAACTTGAATTTTACTGAAAAAGTTTGCTATGCAATGAAAAATCCCTATTTATAAATGTCCCCCTTATACATGGAAAATAAAACTCGTCTACTTATTGGAAATCCTGTGCACAATTTTCTTAAGTTTTACCACTTTTCCTAGAGTATGAAATATGCCTCAATGAAGACTTAGCTTAATAAGAAAGTGAACTCTTACCGCATTGCTATTACTGAATTCAAACTTTCGAAGTTGGGTATATTAGTCTTAACTTGGTTTGGGCTGTCAACAAATCAGCATCATATGAACACAGCACAGCAAAATTTGTTTAGAAACCGTGAATACCCCTTGAAAAATAGGAGTATATTAAAAATAATCCGGATACCGATTCAAACAATTCCCAACTGCTCTGCTTCAGACACATTCTCGACTATCTTTTGACTAATCCTAATGAGCCAATTGGACACTTCAAGTAATAAAAGTAACTGTGCATATGTAATTCCAACTAGTCGTAATCGTAAGTATGCTTGTCGATATAGACAAAAGATGAGGGAGGGAGAGAAATTTCCAGCTATATTATATGTGCAGTCGGGCAGCTTTCGATTTTAGCAGACACGTGGCATTAAAACCACCCATTTTTCTGCTTTCTAAGTGGATCAAGACCAGTCGGAACTGAGAATTTCAGGTACTTATTAATTTGCGACAAGTCCAAAGTATTAAGGATGTAGATTCACTCTGCGTGATCGTGTGTGTGTGCGTCCGGGACAGTCCGGCGCGATTACTTTTGAACTGGGTCGAATTTTCTAGTTCTGTATATAGTTCAGTGCATGAAGGTACTTGCAGCTCGATGTCGTTAAGTAGCATATTACATGACAATGAAGAATAGAGATTAGCCACAGAAAGTGTATTGAACCATGCCAGCAAGGAGATTACACCATTTAATAAAATATAATTGTTTTATAACAGTTGCACGCTGCACCATTGCAATTAATGATTGTTTTTTTTAGTTGCTTGAACCTTGTACCGTGACTTGAGATTTAAAAGTTATTTTAATTTAGTTTACCGGAGCCAAGTTTCCGTATAGGTTTGTCACCGTTTATATGAATGTGATTAGGTAGAGGTAGACATTTGGTTAAATGAGACATTTGGTTGGACACGTCAAGTAAAAATTTAGAAGCGACATAAAAGTAGGAAAGGTTCCAGCCATGTAATGAAATTTTCCACTTGATATAATTAATTATACAATGTTATTAATGGTCATATGCGCATTCAACTATGCATGCTGTCGATGTCGAAAGACGAGGTAGAGAAATTTCCAAACCAGATATATGGTGTATATAATCAGGCAGTTTTCTACGTCCACCCCTTTCTGTCTGCCTTTTTAGTTGAACAACTAACTAGTCGGAACTTCAGGTAGAAGTATATGGCTTGGCTGACATTTGCAAAAAAAAACATGGTTGCGAAACATGGCTCATTCCTAGCTCATGTAAGAATTGAAGGACAATACTGCAGCAAATTATGTAGCAAATATTCAGTTTCACTCAAGCTAGCTTACGCTTAGCCTTAAACTTTTGACCATGAAGCTAATCCAGTTTGATGCAGATGTTCAAGATTATACTGGTTTGACTGTTCATGTTACCCCAGCTACAATATAACTTCACTGCACACGTTCCACTTCGTAATCAAACCCATATGGATGTGTCGATTTCTGTCCAGTAGGTAATGTTATCATTCCCAGCCCTGACATCTTATGTAGTAGTATAGTAGGACAAAGTAGTGGAGATTTATTGCGTTTATGACCGTAGCCCAGACACAATTTATAAACTGTAGAAGTAATAAAGTACAAGAATTTGAATTCAAGACAATGCATGAGAGCAATCACAATATGACTTGTGAATTACGGTACGTGTAAATGTTGAATGATTTCCTAAAGGGATAAGAATAGTTGTGTATATGTTTGTAGATTTAAAGTTTCGGCTTGGGATTTTTAGGCGGTTGGGGTGAAGTCGCAATTCAGCAATTGGAATTATAAACGTTTCCTGTTGCGAGATATAGGCTAGGCCTCTTTCCGGGAATGCGTCATTCTTGCAACGGTGGTAAAATGGGCTGAAACTTGAGTTGCCACTTCTATTTGGGACTGCCACTTGTATAGCTGCAAAGTGAGACTGGTGAGTTGTATATATCGTTGGTAATCAACTTCCACTGACCAATATTGCATGTTCTTGTGCAGCTCTAGACAGCTTCGTAGTTTGCACAGCCATGTAGGTGTTGCCGTTTTTTATTCCGATATTTTGAGCAGTTCGCTTAGACATGAGAGGGTATCGATCTGGGTTCAGTTTGGCAATCCTTGTGATTCACCGAACCGCCAGTTTAAGTATCTGCAACATACTAGCTTGTAACGTGACATAGCTAGTGTTTGTTTCCTGTCTATCTCTATGAGACTTCATTTAAGGAGCTAGCCATGGATTCTCTAAACCATGAAAAGTGTCGGGTTCTTTGATTGAGTCAGGAGGAAATGTCTGATGATCAGTGCATTTTCTTTCAATTTCTACTTTCAATTACAATTCAATCCCTCAAGGTCAATTAGCAAATTGAACCACATAAACCACTTTAAGAAGGGGTGGACACTCTCTGACGTGATCGTGCTCGATTTGGTCCGGAGCTCTCCTCCTCTCGGGAATCTTTTTAGAGGAGCCTTTTATGAGTGGGTGGAAGGTGGAACGTGGCACATAAATAGTGTTCTTTTTGATGTAAATTATGTCTTTATGTAGTTTATACACAAGTTCACTTAACCGATACTTTACTCAATTGCCAGTAAAAAAATTATGTCAACTAAAGAAAGAAGTTATATGCGTACTAGGACACTTTTTGCGAACCTGTAAATTATTCTGGGTCACTGACAAACAAAGACCATGACTACATCCAGCATTTTCATAAATATGATTGGGGTGCTTGGTAGTCGGGGCTGATCAAACAACGGTGCTAAAGCTTCCATAAAATACGATCCAAATAAATGTCAAATATTTTGCAAAATCTTCTGTCTACTTACATCGTCGTCTCTCTTTGGGGGAAAACTGGAAAGGGAATGCCATGACCAGGTCAGGATGCGTTATGAAATGTAAGACATGCAATCCGACAGCAACTCTCTAAACTAAGTTTTACAGAGTTGTTCAACTTGCATTTCCGCTAACTTGAACTTGTAGCGATGTTTTTATCTATGACGCCAAAGGAGACTTGATCATGCTTTAAAATAACCCGATTGTTTTGAAAGTGGATTTTCTTCTGATGCTCGTAACCCTCCTCTCACGGGTAAAATGGCCCCTGCACCCACTAACAGGGACTGGGTTTTTGCAATGGGGGGACGGGACGGGATATTGCTGTGGTGTATACTGTATATAATGGGAAAATTCACTATCACATATGTTATTCATTTAATTTGAATAACATAAACCGCATCAAATGTGAGGCCTTTGAAGAATCAAATATAGCAGCACGCGGAGCAAGGGTAAAATTTCAAAATTCCAAGGGGTGCAGAAAAAAATGCCAAAACATTTCATTTTTTGGTTGATAATCAATCGGATTTTTGGAACAGGAAGTAAAATCGTTAATCAATATTAAATTATGAAGCAGCACGGTGTTGGCAAGCCCAGCGAGCCCGGAGTTCAGTAGAAACTTCAACCTTATGGATTGCCGAGACAAATCGAACATAGGTATATTTTAAGTAAATTACTAACAACTCATTCTTATTTAGACAATTTCGATTGGAACTAAAACCGTTTTATATTGATTTTAGATTTAAGTGTCATTGCAAAATGTAAAAATGTTAACATGTGATGTTCATGTCAATAAACAAGTCATTACAAATACAATGTTTTCGTAGGGAACTCTTAATAGTGAAGTCAGCCAAAAAGTTTAAATTTTTATAGTTGTTTTCCCAGCACCAATATTAGAAGAACATTATGGTTCCGGGAAGAAGAATGGTGCCCGATGGAGGTTTATCTGCCTAAACCAGAGCTCAAGAGCTCATGGCAAAAAAAAAGTTTACGATGCAAATATTTGACTTTACAGCTTAGCAATAGCACTTATAATTATCGAAATCATATATCTCTTTGTACTTGTACAAAATGCGTGATTGAAATTTTAGCATATGAGTAGAAACAAGCTGGATTGACAGCAAGTCAATGGAACACAGAAATCAAATCGCAGCCATACTCATAACTCATTCTACCTATTTAAATGCATCACCGGTTAGTGCGTTTAAGGAGAGTGATATAATCAGCTAAATATTTGAGCTAGTTGGGCGTTTAAAAATTGGGCTTAACTTTGATTAGATTATAATTCACAATGACTTGATATTTACATCCTTTCTCTGGTAAAATTGTTAAAGTGACTGAGATTGACATTGCAAACTGCAACTCTAACTCTACCTACCTCATGGATTGCTCATGAATGGATATCTAATATAATAGTCCAGTAACTTTCAAAAAAAAAAGGAGAGGAGATGAGAGGAGGTTTGGTAAGGCTTTGACAAGTACGACTTCTAAACATAACCTTTCATAGCTTGCCTCTGTAGTCTAAAGGCTAAGGCTGTGAGCCTGTGTGGCTAAGGCCACGGGATCGAATCCCACATGGGGCGTTTTTGTTTTTGCTTTTTTTAAACTTGACTTATCCGGATTATTTTTGTTTATTTTCTACCCCCCGTCCCCCAGGGGTAAGTTTTTAAATATGGGAGGGGTCAAAGGTCAAAT
>JAQIXQ010001038.1:0-18031 GCA_034700485.1 Pseudosinella alba
TTGTAATCAATATAAGATATTATTAAATTATTTTGCAAGTTTACCGTGTTCCATGCCGCATCTGCCTTGTTCTTCCTCCCTCGCAAGTAGCAAATTAACAGGTCATCATCCACTTTCACCCTTTCCAGGTGCTGGCGCATATCCGTGCAAGCAGCATTTGTCTTCAGATAGTCTAAAATCATAAAATTCATTTAAAAATAAAAATTTATCACACTGAAACCATTTCGGAATTTTATATGATAATACTTTACCTTCGATATACTTTTTCACAGCTTTAAGACCTTCGACATTTTCAAAATTGGAAATTGGTCCGAGACTGGAAGGGACGGTTGCAGTTGCCATATTATAGAACGAGTGGAGATGCAGATGACAATAAGAATGATCTTTAAAAGTATGGATATTTATTACGGGCAAAAAGGAGAAGGTTAAAATTAAGATTTGTGCCAAACCAAAATCCTAACCTATCCCTTCTTTGGTGTAATGAAATCTGAAAAGAAATTTCTTGAAACTTCCAGCATTTTATTCCATTCATTTAGACATATATCTTTGCATTTTGCAAGACAAAGCAAATTATTTCATTGGTTGGAATAAAAACTGGATTACATTCCGGGTAAAACAAGGCGATTTTTTTTTATTTCAATATGATTATCAGATTGACAGGATATATTTTTTTAAATTTTATAGTTACTGTAATTAGTCTTATTCGTACAACAAGCTATATTTAAATGATGTAAATGATGGATATGATGGGAAAAGAGCTGAAAATTACCTCATTTAATAATCTGATGCGATATTGTGTCTGGCATGTAATTCCCATAAATGAACTTACAAAACTCGATTAAAGAAATGAAAGTTTCCTATTACTGTGTAACAAAGCACACCGCATATTTCCCAATCTCCATAAATAACAGGCTAATATTGCTCATGTGAATTTACACCAGTTTGGGAATTTTCCGGTAATGATAGCATTTCGTTGAGCCGGGGGGTAATTTTGCATCATACCTACATGAATATTTTCCCACGACACGATTAAGTTTAATTGACGTGACGGGGAGGAATGTCAGAGCCATAAACTTCATAATACCGTTTTTCATGGGTAAGACAACATGCTGAACTACATTTTTCTATGAGTTAATGAAATCAAATTAATGGTTATGCAAGTTGGGTTACTGCTGCAGAAGTAATGTTTAAAGATGAGAATTTGTAGGATGCTGATGGAGCTAAAAGCTGAAAAGTGAGAATTTAGATAAATTTATTTCTTTTTGCCGGCATAGGAGCAATACATTAAATAATAAGTTGACATGCTAATCAAGAAGGAACAGATCAAAGTGAAATTTTTCATGTTGAATTTTATTTTCTAAGTACTCGCAACAAGGAATAATATGCATATGGATTTTTCACCGATCGAAATCCTACCATGAAACTTATCCATTCATGTCTGCACGCAGACGATTACTTTTCATGATAGAAAAAAAAGCATACTCGTCTACACCTTTTTGTTATTTCAGTTATCCAGTTGATGAAATCAATATTGGCTTAATAAATTCAAGGGATATGGACTGATTTGCGATAATGGCGGTGATCAATTTTCAGCATGAGTCAAAATGTGACGAATGTCGGTAGCAGATTCCAATTTACAAGTCCCCAACTTCCACTCACCCAGTTAGCTTTGGCTTGGACACAAATGGAAAACTCAGGGCCCCCATTTCTCCGATATTCACTGCATGATCTATTTAAGCAAAGAGTTTCATCAGACCTGATTGAATTGCTTCAACTTTAATGGATAAAATTATATTATGCTTAACAATAACTAGATAGGTTAACTCAACTCCCGCAAAACAATATTTGTCACAGTCATATTTTCCCATCGCTCCCGGAATCAGGGAGACTCCCCCTAAAATCAGTGGCACTTTGAAACATTGGCATATCTGACTAGAGAATATTTGTAATTTCATTTTGATGTTTACACTGAAATATTTGTTACTCGGTCCTAGGGAATAACATGGCATTTCTATCATTTCATATGACAAACATTTTATCATTTTTATGACTCACAATTCACCTGCCTGATATTGCGGAACGACTTTACACTGAAAGTGAATTCTGAACTCAACAAATCAACTCAACTCGAACAACTTTGTTTGGTCACTTTTCAGAACCGCGAGGAAAGCAGGGAAGTAGTTGATATGCATGTAATGCAAAGAGGGCTGCACGGAGAAAGTATTTCTCTTACATGCATTGTTCATGGAAGTTCATGGTTATATGACGTGACTATATGACTTGACGATGATATGGGCAACACGCATAGCAAGTTAGCTTTGCGCTCAAAGCTCACATATTGAGGTCGGGCTTGGTTGCATTGAAATGAAACAAAGACGAACATACTTCGGACGAGACATTTGGAGACAGCAATTTGGAAGTAACTATTTTGCATGTTTTCTTTGCGTACAAATTACATCGTACATGATGTTTATAATAACAATCAATGAAATCAGTTACACTGCTGTAAAACTTGCATAAATGACGCAATAGAATCAGGCTCTCACAAAGTTCAATTCGCGTTAATATGATGTAATGCTGCTAGGTTGATTAACAAAACAAATGAGCTATTGATTTGTCGTCTATCAAAACCTGTAATTGAAGCTAATCGTAAGTTCGATCATGAAAATCCTGCTTACACTTTTGCAATAATTTCCTTAATTAAATTTAGCTATATTTAATATGAACTCATTAGTTTAATAATTCTGCTTATACGGCGGCTCCATTTCGTTCACATTTGGCACACAGGTATTATACTCCGGTGGAGGGAGATATTCCGATGGCAGCTCGTATTTGGATTGCTGACCTTGAGGTCGCTCCTGCTCCATCGGAATTATAGATGGACTGGCTTGGTTGGTTGGACTTGGGTGCAATCCATTGCTGGGGATTATATGAGCCGTACTCCCTGTCATGTTGTTGATAACTGGCTCTGTGGAATTATCAGAAGTACATTTACTTTAATAATCATTAATCATAAAAGGTTAATGTTAATATAGATAGAAATATATTACTTACGAGCGACAATACAATGAGACATATTTCCAGTCATTGGCTCTGTAGAATTGTCATCAAAATGTTCAGTTAGCAAAATTCTCCTTTTTCTACATAAATACATAAATATGCTCGACAAGAGTTTTGACAAGATAGTTACGTGTGACAATGCCATGAGAGACATTTCCCTTTCCTCTGCTCACAGAGCGGTAACAGAACCGAATTATGACAATTATTCCCGCAACAAAAAGACAGATGAACGGATTACTGAAGCTTATCGTGGTAATGCAGTTGCAGTGGGCATTGGCTAGGACACAGTCGGAAAACTCGTCACCTCCGTTGCGATGGTATTCATTACAGATCCTACAAGACAAACATTGCCTACTAGAATGTGAAATTGGATTTCAATTAATTAGCCACTAATTTAACTGTTTAACTTACGCATAGCAATACTTGTGGCAGTCATAGTCATGTTGCCCCACCACTACCGGAATCAAGGAGAGGCCCCAGAAAATGAGGTGAAGGGTCAAACGGATAATGGTTAGTGACAGTGGCATTTGTAGACTAAATGATGAAGTTTCTAAATGAACGTTTTCATATTCTAGATTATTTTCTGTCAAAAAACCTGGAGGCAGAACACACCATAACTAACTGTTAAATTCCATATCCTGTTAACTTTAGCATATGGATAGGAGTATTTCAAATGCAAATTTCAAGAGTAAGCTAAGGGTAAAGTTTCATTTTATTTTGCGTCATCGTCACATAACAGCAAACGCACTTTATCACCATCATGCATCACCACTCAATACTCGATTTACTTAAGCCTGTCTAGAACTACTGAACGAGCTGTTATGAATATTCTTTTCAACTGAAAGTGAATATCTGGACAAACATTTGCTTGTTAATTTGCGATTGGGAACATGGCACCGTATTAAATCCATATTGTTATGTGTCATAATAGCATAAGCGTTGCAGCATTTTATCAAGAAAAGTGTGCATGAAGAGCAACACGCTTGCATGTGTTTGGTTTTACCTTGTTGAAATGGAACAGAAAAAAAGGCTTCCTTTTGTTCCAGTACTTACCTACTTAAGTGAGCAGTGCTTACAATCACTACATTGTCTTGTTATGGGACGGCTTCCAGTGGAGGGGAAGTGGCTGTGCCGATTAAAATGGGTTTCAAGTACTTTTTGCTGTTTTTTTTGCGTGTGGAGAATCAGCCTAGCCAAATTACAGATTATAGAGCAGAGGAAGAATAGGAACTACATACAATGAAATTGGATGTTTGGTTCAGCACGCAATTTTTTGACATGGATTACATGTACGTATATAGTCGTCTACGTTTATAAATTATAATTAAATAACTTACTAGACAAAAAATACAAGTTACAAATACACATTTATTTACTCCATACCTAGATTCCCGACCTGCACTGACAAAATCATTTCATTCAAACCATACTACATCATCAGGAAACGTTAACATATTAAATAGAAAACAGATAAATGAGAGGAAAGCATTTTTATGATTTATAATCCTTGGACAATTGTCCACAATGAATAATATCTACTAATCAAGGAGAAAGTCAACAAAACACTGAAATGAAATAGCTTCCACGAGAACGATTACATAAGAGGAGCAAACTTAATTTAACAAAATTATGTCTAATCATATTAATAATCCACGAATTAGGTGATTTCCTTAGTATCCAATTCCCACACCTTCAACTAGTCTGTCCCGCAAAAGGTCCATTGAACTGAGGCTGAACTGTAACGAATGAAAGAAAACATAATTGAAATCCAAAATTTATAAAATGGTAATTGCATTTCAAAAATGTATATTTAGACACACGATCAGTCGTAACCAAGAAAGAATAATTTTTTTTTAAAATAGCGCAAACTTACCCGCATGGTCGACCTATCCAGACGAATCTTACGAAGATTAGGCATTTCCTGGAAGACGAAATGGGCGGACACGTAAGTAAAAGCGACTGAACCTCTCGCATCATTACAACTATCCACGGACAGCTTCCTCAGTTCTGTATGTAAATGATTAACAAATTAAAACTTAGACCAATTACCAATTAGTGGAATCTAAATGAAATTAACAATGTTCTAGTATCTCACTCGTCAAGTTGAGCAATGAGGGCGGCCGCTGCACATATGTGTAACAAAGCATAAAGCATATCTACCAATCCCCGTAAATAACAGGCTAATATTGCTCATGTGAATTTGCACCCGTTTGGGAATTTACCGGTAATGATAGCATTTCGTTTAGCTGGTAGGAAATTTTGTATCATCCCAAGTTGCAGATTTTCCCACCGTGACGGGGCAGAATGTCAGAGCCATGAACTTTTTTTTTCAGGCGTAAGACAACATGCTGAACTACATTTTCTCTGAGTTAATGAAATCAATTTAATGGTTAAAAGGCTATAGTACTGTAAAAGTAATGTTTAAAGATAAATCAATGCTGGCTCAAAAAATCCCTCTATTGGAGGGATATGGACTGGTTTGTGATAATTGATCGATTTTGAGCATGACTCACACTCCGCCGAATGTACAATTTACAAGTCCCCAACTCTCCCACTCCCACTTGATCTATCCCTGGAGCCCCCGCGGCAACACATCCAGTAAACTATGATGATAATTATGGTCCCAACAACGAGAGCAAAGTATAAAAAGGGATTCCTATGGCTTATCCTTGTCACACAGTTACAGTTAGCTTTGGCTTGGACACAACAGGAAAACTCAGGACCCATATTCCCACGATATTCACTGCAGGATCTGTTAAACAAAAAGTTTCTGAAGAACTAATTGAACTGTTTCAACCTAAATGGATAATCATATTATGCTTAAAATTAACAAGCTTAACTCAACTCACGCAAAACAATATTTGTCACAATCATATTTTCCCATCGCTCCAGGAAACAAGGAAACTCCCCCTAAAATCAGTGGCACTTTGAGGCATTGGCCTATCTGACTAAAGACTATTTGTAAGTTCATGCTAATGCTAACACCGAGACATTTAATAAACATTTTGGAACTTTATGCTGGATTACAGCAAGACAGCCAAGCCACCACCGCTATTCACTGCAGTAATCGGAATCGGGATACGACATACGAATCTGAGAGAATAGACTTTATATCATTTTATATGACAAGCATTTTATCGTTTGTATACCGCAGAATTAACTTACCTCTTATTGCGGAACGCCTTGTCTCAATCTAAAGTGTCCCTTTCCTTTGAAAGTGAATTATAAACTAAACGAATCAACCCGATTCAAACAACTTGGTCACTTTTAAAAAAATCGAGAGAAAATCATAGAAATAGTTTATATGCAATGCGTGCTACGCCGAGGAAACATTTCTCCTCCATGTTCTGTTCGTGGAAGGTCATGGTTATCTGTCATGTCGTGAGTCATGTCATTAATGACTATATCATGGGCAACACGCATAGCAAGTTAGCTTTCCCGAAAATCCTATTTACACTTTTAGTGGCTTCGACAGAGATAACTAAAATGTTTATCAAGTACATGTTCTGCATTTAAATTATTTAGTAAATTCGAACTGTGTGCATTGACATTAATGACATTGACAGTAAAGTTATGTTACATAATATGAGTTCCAGAATCTTTAGTAATTTTGCTTATGAGATGACTCGTTCACACCTTGCACATAGGTATTATATTCCGGAGGGGGGAGATATTCTGATGGGAGTTCATGGTTGGATTGCTGAGCTTGAGGTTGCTCAACCTCGGTCGGAATTACGAATGGACTTGCTGGATATGAGGGGCTTGCACTTGGAGGCAGTCCATTGCTGGGGATTATGTAGGCCGCACTCCCAGCCATGTTGCTGATAACTGGCTCTGCGAAATTATCAAGAGCAGACTTAGCTTAATAATAATAAATAATTCTTCTTGAGGTAGAAAGTAAATTACTTACGTGCGGCAATACCGTGAGACATGTTTCCAGTTATTGGCTCTGTCAAATTGTTATCAGAATGTCAAATTAGCAAAATTCTCCTTTTTCTGCATAAATTTCTAAATATGCTCGACAAGAGTTTTGATAAGTTATTTACGTGCGACAATGGCATGGGAGACATTTCCCTTTCCTCTGCTCACAGAGCGGTAGCAGAATCCAATTATGAGGATTATTCCCCCAACAAAGAATACAAAATAGATGAAAGGATTCCTGAAGCTTATCGTAAGAATGCAGTTGCAGTGAGCATTGGCTAGGACACAGTCGGAAAACTCGTCACCTCCGTTGGCATGATATTCATTGCAGAACCTACAAGACAAACATTACCTACTAGAATGTGAAATCGAATTTTAATTAATTGGCTACTATTATAACTATAAATATTTAACGTACGCATAGCAATACTTGTGGCAGTCATAGTCATGTTGCCCCACTGCTACCGGAATCAGGGAAAGGCTCCAGAAAATGAGGTGGAGGGTCAACCGGCTAATGTTTATTGACACTGGCATTTAAAGACTAAACGATGGGGTTTCTAAATGAACGTTTTCATATTCTGGATTATTTTCTGTAAAAAAACTGGCAGCAGAACACACCATAACTAACTGATAAATTACATATCCTGTTAAATTTAGAATATGAATGGGAGTATTTCAAATGCAAAGTTCAAGAGCAAGCTAAGGGTAAACTTTCATTTTATTTTGCGTCATCATCACATAAGAATAAACTCACTTTATCCCCACTCAATATTCGATTTACCTCCCTGCTGAGAACTACTGAACGAGCTGTTATGGATATTCTGCTCAACTGAAATTGAATGTCTGGACAAACATTTGCTTATTAATTTGAGACTACGAACATGACGTCGTGTTAAATCCATATTGTTATGTGTTATGCGTTTCAGAATTGTTTCTCGATAAATGCGAGTGAAGAGCAACACGCTGAGGAAAGCATTTGCGTGTGTTCGATTTGGTTACCTTGAAATGGAGCAGAAAAAAATGTTTCGTTTTGTCCTAGTACTTACCTACCCAAGTGAGCACTTGAGCAGTGCTTATCGTTAGTATAATGTCTTATTAAGGGACGGCTTCCATTGGTGGAAGTGTGGCCGGACCGCTTAAAACTATTTTCAAGTATTTTTTGCTAGCTTTTTCGCGTGTGAAGCATCAGCCTATCCAAATTATAGAGCAGAGTAAGAATAGGAATTACAAGGAAATTGGGTGTTTGGTTCTGCACGCAAGTTTTTGACATGGATATTACATGTCCGTATATTGCCTACGTTTACAAATTACAATAGAATGGCCCGTGCTTGAACGTGCACATGCTTGCTAGTCATTCTAAATTATTAGTTAACATGCATTATCCGATTGTCATTAAAATCCCACACAGAATCGGAAACTATTTTTTGTGAGAATGTCGAAGTGAAGACATGAAGCAAACTAGTACATGTAGAGAACCATTCACATTCACAAGTTCAAATTATGTTCCTTGACATTATTCTCCAAAACATGTCCCACCGCCCCTCCAACCCCATCCAAGTTAAACCCTCCAAGGTTAACGGCTCCAAAATCCCTGTAGCTTCCAATTGTGATGCGGTCGGTTTCCGAGATACCACGGAATAGAGAGTCCGTCCAGGGGTTCCAACGTTTTCGAAGAATCCAATGTTGAATGACTCCAGATTATTAAAATATTTGAAGATTTCCACTAGCGTCTCCTTACTGGCATGATGCAATTCACCAAGCAGTTTCACAATGGAAGGGAATGACTGGCCCACGCTTTTGACAATGGCGGCAAGTGATCCGCCGTATTGACAGATAGGCAAATAAAGGGCTTTCAAATATCGGGAAGACCTCTTCTGAATACATGAGAGCAGTAGTGCCTCAATAGCCTCACTTCTCTTCATCCTCGTAATCCCCAAACGGTATAGTTTCGGGAAGGAGCCTCACCTCACCGAAATCAGAAGGAGCAGCAAAACTAGTCACAACCGTATCATGCAAATCCAGTCCACCCAATTCAGGAAAAGGAGGAAACTCAACAAATATCCCATCCTGGTAATGCCGGGGGTTCCAAATTTGTAAACAGTTTTAGAGTGGTAGCCTGGCTCAGAAGAAATTGATAAAGGTATCAATGATGACTGAGAACAATAATGTTGCAATTACGAACGAAGCACTTTGTTCATATTTAATCTATTGATTTGCAAACAAACTTTTTATTGATTTGTTGTCAGCCGAAGGCTTGACATAAAAGAATGTTTTTATTGAAGCTACTTAATCGTAAGCTTGATTCTAAATGCGAACTAAAGTTATGAAACATAATATAATACAGTCTTTCGTCAATTTGCTATGCGCTAACCATTTGGCTCTTATCATTATATTTTTTTTAAAATTAAGGCAACACAATAATAATTCATAATATTTGACTCGACATCAACTAGACGACTTAAAGTGCAATAATTGCACTCATTAAAATTAGCTTGACATATTTAATACGAGTTTCCTATTCTTTAGTAATGTTGCTTATAGGATGACTCCATTTCGTTCTCGTTCACATTTTGCATGCAGGTATTATAATCTGGAGGGGGGAGATATTCTGATGGGAGCTCATGTTTGGATTGCTGACCTCGAGGTCTCCTCCCCTCGGTCTGAATTACGAATCGACTGGCTGGGTAGGCGAGGCTTGTACTTGGGTGCAGTCCATTGCCGGGGATTATGTGGGCCGCACTCCCTGCCATATTGCTGATGACTGGCTCTGCAAAATTATCAGAAACATATTTATTTATTTAATAAAAATAAATAATGCTTCCTGAGGTAGAAAGTATCTAAATTACTTACGGGGGACAATACGATGATGAGCGATGTTTCCAGTTAGTATTGGATCTGTTGGATTGTCAACAAAATGTTCGTATAGCCCAAATTGATTTCTGCATGACTTTATAGAGATTCTTGGACATGGATAATATAAGTTACTTACGGGCGGCAATTGTATGGGACCTATTTCTCTTCCGCCTGCAGGCAGCGCGGCAGCAGATCTCACAAACTTTTAAGAGAATCAAGGCCAGTACAGAGAGGACAAAGTACATAAGGAGGTTCCGGTGGCTTATCCTGAACCAGCAGTTGCATTGGTCATTGGCAATGACACAGGCGGAAAACGCACGACCTCTGTTGTTAAAGTATTCTTCACAAGATCTACAAAACAAACATTCCCTGCATGAATTACAGGAATATGAATGATAAACTGTTTTAAGATAATTAGTCTCCAGTGGAGCTATTTAACTTACGCAAAACAATATCTGTCGCAGTCATGTTGCCCCACCGCTCCCGGAATCTGGAAGAGACCTAAGAACATGTGGTAGAGTGTGAACCGGTGAGTGCTGATTGACACTGACATTTTAAGACTTTGAAATTTATAAATTAACAAATTTCCAAGCTAGCAGTTAAATGTCATATAATGTCCTGTTAAATGTTGTAAGTGAACATGGGTATTAATGCTAAATGTATATTTCAAGAGCAAGCTAATGGTTATGTCCTGGTTTATTCCATGTCATTATCACATAAAACCACAAACTCGTTTTATCGCCACTTACGATTCCTTTCAATTTCCGGTTGAGGAGTACTTAGCTACCGGTTACGGATATTCTGTTAAGCTGAAATAGAATTCTAGACAAACATCCGCTTATTTGATTAGGAAGTTGCGTCCACTAAAATAGAAAGTTAAGAAGGCGTTTCCATATCATGCTATGCCTTACCGGGTAAAGTTTTTCTAGGAGAAAGACGTCATGCTAAATCCATATCGTTATGTCCAATCGCAGCTCTTTGTACGATAAGTGTGGGTGAAGAGCAACACGCTGAGTAAAACAGTAGCTCATGCAATCTATGTATGTGGTATGGTTTGGTTACCTGGAAATTGAACAAAAAAAATATTCGCTTAGGGAAATGGCTCATTAGTAGAATATCAATGTAAGATGACGCTGAACAATAATGTTGCAGTTGTGAACGAACCACTTTTGTACTCATCTTATCTATTGATTAGAAAAACAGACGATTTATTGATTTGTCGAATGCTGCCATTGAAGCTGATCCTGAAAATGGTGCTTATAATTTTACAATTTGTAAAATCAATATTGGCTTGGACAGAGAAAATCAAAATGCGTATCCATCCAGTATATGTTTATATTTAAATTAGTTTGCAAATGCTGACGGTGTAGATTGACATTAATGTAAACAGTTCATATTACATTATGCTAATATCAAATCGAGAACTTAACGTGCAATACTTTCCTTCGTTAAAATTAGCTATATTGCCAAATTAACTCCTAAATAATCCATTAAACTTTAATTATGGAATGGCTCCATAACCGGTCCCATTTGGCACACAGGTATTATACTCCGGAGGGGGGAGATATTCCGACGGGAGCTCGTATTTGGTCTGCTGACCTTGAACTCGGTCCTGCCACATCGGAATTACGAATGGATTGGTTGGATAGGAGGGGTTTGCACTTGGATGCAATCCATTGCTGGGGTTCATGTGGACGCCACCTCCTGACATGTTGCTGATAACTGGCTCTGGGAAATGATCAGAAATATATTAAGTTTAAAAATTCATCTTGCAATTGCATGAATGGTTTGGTATATTTTCCTGGTAAGGAATAAATACTTACGAGCGACTATGCCGTGAGACATATTCCCAGTTATTGGCTCTGTTGAATTGACATCAAAATGTTAAGTTAGTACAATTCTGCGTTTTATCATAACTAAACAAAAGTTCCTGTTCAAATTAAGCTATGACATGTTACATACGTGCGACAATGGCATGGGACGTATTTCTCCTTCCTATGCTGGCAGAGCGGTAGCAGAATCCACAAACAATAACCATGAATATTGTCCCAGCAAAGAGTACAAAGTACATGAAGGGGTTCCTGAAGCTTATCTTTGTGATACAGTTGCAGTTGACATTGGCCGTGACACAGTCGGAGAACTCAGGACCTCCGTCGTCAAAGTATTCGCTACATGATCTAAAATGTAATCAGTCATTCCCAGCATGAATTATAGGAACACGAATGAGAAACTGTTTTAAAATAATCATTTACTAATTTTAAGCCATTTACTAATTTTAACTTACGCAAAACAATATTTGTCACAATCGTATTCCCCCATGGCTCCCGTGACCAGGGAGAGGCCCCCGAAAATGAGGTGGAGTGGCAACCAGCTAATGCTCATTGTCACTGGAATTTTAAAACTCTGGTGGAATTTCCAAATAAACATTGTCATATTTTAGAACGATGTGGATCAGAGTTCTGATCATCATCGCCGCCAACTGCCAAATACCATGTCCTGTTCAATTCAGCATATGAATAGGAGTACTAATGCCAAATGTAAATTTCAAGAGCAGGAAGAGCTTCATGCTAAGCATTACCTAGTAATGTTCTTTTACTACAAGAATGACGTCATGCGAAATCAATATCAATTTGTTCCATAGTTATAGTAGTATTGTGTGGCGATAAGTGTGAGTGAAGAGAAGCACTTGTTACGACAGCGCTTCAAGAGGAAGTGGCTGGATAGCTGAAATGATTATAAGTATTTTTGGGGCCTTTATTTGTGTGTAGAATGTAGATCATCAGCCTACGTGCATTTCAGAGTAGAGGACGTGTAGAAGTTGCAATGAAATTGGCAAATTGTTTCTGCACTGCAAGTTGGTGATATAGATGTTAGCTATTATATAGCTTACATATACAATTATAATTGAAAGCAACCCACATCCTATCACTTTTTAGTGCATGAAGAATGTAATTCATACCAACTCTGTTTAAATCTATATGGCATTCTGCAAAAACTGGCTCTGCTTATTTTTATGTGATATGACCGAGTTGAGCTTGCTGGAAGACCATTTCACATAGCATTCAACTTGTTGCCGATATAAATTTCACATGCAGCTCTGTATTACCTTGTAGCTCACTGCAAATGATGCTTTGCTCTAGTAGCATTAATAGCGCTGTGGTCAGTGCCGTCATATCTCCTGCTGTTGTCTCCAAGAAGAGAACGCTGGGATTTTGAGTTCCTCCAAATATGAGAAAATAAAATAATGAAATAGCCGAACATAAAGAACCTCCTGGATTGGAGAAAATTAATAATTATTTTCCATCGCAGTTTGTATCTTTATTCTGTTTGCCCTTCTCGCTTACATTACATTAAGGCCCAAATGGCGTGCTCATCACTTACCAGCTGGCGTGCTAATCACTTAGGTAAGCAAATGTTCGTTATGTAAATTAAAATATGTGATAATTTTGAGCAGATTTGATTGGGACTGTCCCATGGAGCCCCTGGTCAGAATCATTTCTCAAGCAAGTCAACAATTATAATTTACTAGTTTCCGAGTAATGTTTTCTCATTCAAATTATACCACAGCTTAATAAAATCAATATTGGCTTGCTTTTTGGCACAAAATATAAAAATGCTCATCCATTTGATGCTGTGCATTTATATTACTTTGTAAATATTTACGGGACGTAGGCATCAATGTAAATTAGTTGTACATAATATAATACAGTCTTCCATCAATTCCAGCTAAGCTAACCGCTTGACTCTTGTCATGGGAATATTTTTTTAAAAATAAGGCAACAAAATAATAATTCAAAACATTCGATTCCAGATAATCCGAATTACTTAAAAAGCGTACCATAATATCATTTGTAATTTTAATAATTCTGCTTATACGACGACTCCATCTCCTTCACATTTGGCACACATGTGTTATACTCTGGAGGAGGGAGATATTCCTTTGGCAGATCCATTTTAGCCTGCTGACGTTGAGCTCGTTCCAGCTCCATAGAGATTATGCATGGACTGGCTTGATAGGACGTGATGGCACTTGAGCCTTGCCGACTGTCAGGGATTATGAGGGCCTCTCTCTCCGTCATGTTGCTGATGACTGGCTCTATCAAATTGTCACAAATTGTTCTTATTACGATTAGCCACCAACAAACTTGGAATGGATTTATTACTTCTCGAACTGGAAACGAAATTACTTACGAGCGCTGATGCCATGAGACATGTTTCCAGTTATTGGCTCTGCGTAATGGCCATCAAAATGTGAAGTTAGCAAAATTCTGCGTTTTCTCATAATTAAATAAAAGCTATGACAAGTTACTTACGTGCGACAATGGCATGGGAAGTATTTCTATTTCCTCTGCAGGCACCAGAGCGGTAGCACAACCAGATACTCATTCCACCAACAAAGAGGGCAAAGTACATAAAGGGATTCCTGGAGCTTATCTTGGTCACGCAGTTGCAGTGGACATTGGCCCTGACGCAGTCAGAAAACTCAGGACCTCCGTCGCAGGATCTGCAATGCAAACATTCATTCCCCGCATGAACTAAATCGGAACATGACTATGAACATTATGAACTTGTTTTAATATAATTCCTAATTGGGCTGTTCAACTCACGCAAAACAATATTTGTCACAATTATGTTCTGCCACCACTCCCGGAATCAGGGTGAGGCTCCAGAGGATCAGGTAGAATGAAAACCAGTTAGTGTTTATTGACACTGGCATTTTAATTCTAATGATTCGATGATGAAATTTCCAAATAGACATTTTCATATTTTGCAGAGATTCGGTTCAAGCCACCGCAGCTTTTGATTTGAGCAGCCTCAAATACTAAACGATTCAATTGCCTGTTGTGAGGACTTGTTACGGATGTTCTAGTCAACTGAAATTGAGTTATCTGAACAAACATTTGCTTATTTGATGAATATGTTGTCCACTTGAACTGAAGGTAAAGAAAGAGGTTGTATGTGGGGTACCGAGTCATGTTTTCTTTACCAGGAACATCATTATCCATCATAGAAGCATTTTCCTAAAGGAAGTTTGAGGGAAGTGCAACGTAATGAATATGAGTAAAGTAGTGGCGTAATCTATGCATGTGGTTTGGCTTGGTTTGGTTGCCTACTTTAATATTGAGCAAAAAATATTCGATCTTATTCCATTCCAATTCCAGTACTTACTCACCTAATTGTAAGCATGCAGCGCTTGATATGGACTTGTAATGACACGGCTTCCAGACGAAGTGGCTGGACTGTTGAAATGATTTTCAAGTAATTTTGCTGTTTTTTTTTGCGTGTGGTGGACTGTTACCCTTAAATTACAGAGTATAAAATGAATATGAATTACAAAGAAATTGAGTGTTGGTTTTGGTTTTTGCACGCATGTTGATGATATAGATATTATGTGTAAGTTCTAAATTAATGTCCGTTCGTGAATATTCATCATTTCTCGATTGCCATTAAAATGACCACAGATTGCAAAAATCTTTTTAAATGAGAGTGCGAACATTAAGATGGTGACACAAACTATGATAATAATATGTAGCAAAATATGGATGGTGCGGAGATACAAACAGCTTTTGATAAATGATGGGGAAACTTCATGGAAATCTTAGTCTATCGTTCGCAATCATGCCAGTCAAACAAAGTTAAATTGTTTAGAAATTTGACTGGGACAGATTAGTCACTGGATGTTGCTGATACTCGTATATTGCATTATCAAATCAAGTGACACTAAAAATCATTGCACGTAACTATTATGGAGCTATGAGTTGTTTATTTAATCAGCTACTCGACCAACAATCGTAAAAATTATAATTTTCTCATGTCCGCGCAATGTTATCACTCAAATTATATCACAGTTTATAAAATCAATATTGGCTTTTTGGACGAAATATAAAAATGCTCATCCTAACTTAGCGTACAATAATTGCATTCGTTAAAATTAGCTGCATTAATATGAGTTCCTTGATCTTTAATAATTTAGCTTAGACTACGACCTCATCTCATTCACATTTGGCAAACCTGTGTTGTGTTATACTCCGGAGGAGGGAGGTATTCCGATGGGAGCTCCATTTTGGCCTGCTGACCTTGGGCTCTTTCCTGCTCCATCGGGACTATGAATGGATTGGCTTGACAGGGCATTGCACTTGAGCCAAGGCGACTGTCAGGGATATTTTAAAAAAAGCTTATTACGATTAGCCACCTCCGCTACAATGAATGTTATCGTTTTGCTTATCCGGGTGAAAATAAACTACTTACGCGCGACAACTCCGTGAGACATATTTCCAGTTATTGGCTCTGTCAAATTATTATAAAAACGTTAGGTTAGCAAAAACTAATTTATCCAAAACTACATAAAATTGCCTGTTCCGTTACTTACGTGCGACAATGGCATGGGACGTATTTCTCTTTCCTCTGCTGATAGAGCGGTAACAGAACACGCCTACAATGGCCATGATTATTGCCCCTACAAAGAGTACAAAGTACATGAAGGGATTCCGGAGTCTTATCTTGAACATACAGTTGCAGTGGACATTGGCCGCGACACAGTTGGAAAACTCATCACCTCCGTTGTCAAGATCCTCACCACCACATGATCTATGATACACTCGTTATGAGAACATGTATCGGAAAATGTACAAGCTTATTGTTTATGTATTGAGTATTGACTAACTTACGCCCAACAATATTTGTCGCAGTCATATTCCCCCATCGCTCCCGGAATCAGAGATAGGCTCCAGAAGATGAGGTAGAGTGCAAACCGCTTACTCCGAATCTGATGAAATTTCCAAATAAATGTTTTCATATTTATCGAATGATATGGTTCAGACTTTCGGACCACTGTCACTTGTGACACGACACCGCAGACTGTTAAGTTTCATATCCTGTTCAATTTGGCATATGAATAGGGGTGTTTGAATTAGAAATGCAAATTTCAAGACCAGGCTGATGGTAAAGCCTCATTTTATTTCAGGTCATTCATAATCATATCAAACGATAAGCTCGCTTTATCACCATTCACAAAAATCGATTCACTTTCCTGTTGAGACCTACCTGTTTCGGATATTTTATTAAGATAAAATTCCAATTCTAGACAAACACTTGCTTAATATTTGATATTAGTAAGTTATCCACTCGAACTGAAAGTAAAGAAAGACTTTCTATATGCTTTACCGAGTAATGTACATTCCTAGGAAAATGACGTTACGTTAAATCCATATTATTAAATACAACATAGCAGCATTTTAAGTTTGAGCTAATAACAATGCGCTTGATAAAGCAGTGACTCAATATATGCATGTGGTTTGGTTTGGTTAAACCTTGAAATTGGGTAAAACAAATATTCGCTCTTGTTCAAGCCTTGTTATGGTCCTGGTCTTGTTATAATGTTATGACAGCGCTTCAAGAGGAAGTGGCTGGAATGCTGAATTGGTTTACAAGTATGTTTTGCTCACTTGCGCTTTTTGGTTTCTGGATCATCAGCCATACCCAAATTACAGAAGCATATGAGACGAATATGAATTACAATGAAATTGGCAGGTTGGTAATTTAGACATTATGGATATAGCTCACATTTGCAATTACAATAGAATAGCCATTGTCTACTACGCAAATTTTTTCACGTCATTCTAATTTATTATCCGAACGTGAGTGGCTATCGTTTGTCGATTGCCATTAAAATTAGAAGAAGAATATGATAGCTGAAACGACAATTCCAGTAAACCAACAAGATTCAGCATCTACCTATTACAATATGAATGCCAAAAAACTCAAATAAAATGTTTTAGTAATTTTTATTTCATGCCATGATTTATTTCATTCAGGGTCATTCCATTGTATTTAGATCAACATGACCAATATAGTGACTAGTCCCAAAGAAGTAGATTCTATTCAACTTGTCAACGTACACCATTGAAGCATAATTGTTAGCTGAAGGTATATCCTCCACTGGGATTTGAGCAAAGACATTGTCCTCAGGATGAAACTGGAGAATGATCCCTGGGATATAGCCTCTTCCTAAGACATATGCGTGCTTGCTTGTGGTTACCGTGACGCCCTTGGTAATACCAATCGGTTCATTCAACTCTCCCAAGAAGGTGACCTCGAGGGTGTCCCTATGGATTCGAGTTACGTTGGTGGCCCAATTATTTCCTTGTAAAAGGTAGGCATAATCCCCAAACACAACTGCTGGGAATGTGCTATCCCC
>JAQIXQ010001039.1:0-18021 GCA_034700485.1 Pseudosinella alba
ATATTTCCATCTGCTGTTTTTCCATGTATTTAATATTTTTCCATGGAAAAATGGGGAAAATCCTTTTTTCCATGGAAATATACCATCTATGGGCACAGCATTGCAAAAACGGAAAAGGAGATTGGTCGTGCCATGTTTTTCCAGAAGCTATAAATTGTTGAAACTTTCGTAGGAACCTAAGAATATCGGCCACGCAATTGTACACGGCGTATGATGCAGGATGGCGGCGCAGATGATGGCTGTAATAAGTTTGGCTTTAGGTAGACTAGCTTTGCAATTACAAGAGTTTATATATATACACCAGCTCCTCAGCAGAGTTTGGTTTATATAGGAGGAAGATTTAAAATAGGGTGGGGACTGCGGAGTAGGTGCTCATGTCGTCGGACGCAGGGTCCGTGACGAGGCAAAAAGATACGGCACATCATAGAGAAAAGTTTTCGCGGGAAATTTTTGTTTAAATATTACTTTGTACTTTTAATTATTACAAAAAAATATTTAAAAAAAAATTTCCCGCGTAAACTTTTCTCTATGATGTGCCGTATCTTTTAGCCTCGTGACGGACTCTGGTCGGACGATATGGCTGACAGACAATTCATAATGAAACTCCATGATTCCTACCTGGAAAACAGGTGAACGTGAAATTTTTATTTCGAAATTTACGTTAATCATGTCAATCACCTCCATATGATAAATTAAAAAATCCTGAATGAATCTCTTCCCAGAAAAAAACTTTCAGGAATTGACGCAAATATGATTTCATTGAACGCGGACATTTGCATGTATGGATCTGCACACTGAACACTTTTTTTCCTTTGATGTAAATCAGACATTTGTGGCGTGTAGACAGCAGACGCACAGCTAGTCGTAAAAGTGAATTGATTAGGGTTTTATTAACATTACAATAATATGTGACTCTGCATCCACCTAATCTCTAACGTCATTTTGTACTCCCATATCTAGTAAACGGACAATAAATGTCTGATATTGCAGACGCAAGGAACTTGTAACACTAAAACATGTAACAACTAAAAATGTATGTATATTATATTTCCCAACTTCAATCATATTCTTATCAGAAAAAAAGGTTTCACTTGTGACATAATTTCACTCGGGTGGGATTTCGTGTTTGATCAAACTCTAAGAATTTTATCGGCTTTGAATTTGTGGATAAGCTCGATAAGCAATGTGCGTGGATGATGACTTGACATAATTTGTGTTATTTTGCGCAAAGCGCAAAATGCCCTTCCTAATTTTTGATGATGATGAACTCAGACGAGACAACACTTTGTAACAATGACATGCATTATTTAATTAATGGTGGATTACATGATATTCATGCAGAATAATAATATGGATGTTTGGCTGACATGAGAATGGATGAGCTTCACACCTGGCTTGTACTTGTTAAAGGCATATTTTTTAAAAGTTAATTGACAATGCAATATAAATGCAATGTAAAGGTAAGTACTAAGAATGTTCGTAGATATCAATTTCTATATTTGACCAGCTTCACAGTTTTGCCCGAGGGAATCAGACCATAAATTAAAGAATAGAAGTAGAGATTTTTAAAATGGTAATTAAATACCTTTGTCCATTTACTAAATCATGTTTTGGTGCAAACTGACAAGTTAAAATTCTAACAACCATCGTACTGTCTTTAAGTTAATAGGTTTCATGTTCAATGAAACACTAAATGTTCTTCACCAACAATTGACAACTGGATTTGCTCCAACTGCAAGTAGGTAATATAATGAATGCATCTTTTCCCTCTCAACTTTCAGCCGGACTCCACCAAAAGACAACGAGCAAAGTTACTGATTTTGTGGTCATCATATCAGGTAGTATGTTCATGTTACACAAGTTTATAATGAGATAGGAAGGGACAGCATACTCCTTTCAGACGGACGATCCCTGTAGTATGTAGATTCTACCCAAGTACATATAACATACCTACCCACATACAAATTGCTTGATGTCACTAAAAGGGTTTCAATCTAATCCCTTTAAAATATTTTTTTAGATATATCTACTCAGAAAGGATGTATCCAGATCTACAGAACACACAGGAGTTTGTTCTAGGCTGACCACAAGCCACGGCCACAAGCAAAGGAAAAGGTCAGCTTATCACATTGCATTCTCTGTGAAACTATATACTAACAAGCTATAGGGAATACTAACTTCTAAAAGCTTCCACAATCCCTGTAATTTGTAGATTGAAATATTTTACCCAGAGAAACTTTGAAGAAGTGAAGTAGGGCATATTATTGGTACCCGAAATTTGTATGATATGATCAACGATATTATTGTACATTTTACTTCTCTGCCAAGTGAAGGCACGATACTATAGTAATATTGTAACGAAAAATAGCACGTAACACCTAGTTTTGGTAGCAAATGGTTAAGGAGCAATAAAAACTACACGGGGAAAGGATCTACTATACGTTCAATAAAGACATTTCATCCTTCAATGCTTTAATTCCCTACCATACTCACTACCACATTCCCACTCACCCCATGTTCACCTGGATAGAATCAATCCAGACGACGATCAGTTCAGATATGAAATTGTGAACAAGTATACCAGACTAAAATAAAATATCCAAACATTAATTGAAAATTTGCAAAATTTAAAATTTCAATAATAGAAAGGACTATATAATCACGGCATCCATGTCGCGTCCAAAAAATAAAACCAACCTCGATTGTATATTCTGCAACAAACCATTTTCCCAGTTGTATATTCTGGAGATCCATTTAAGAACTCACACCTTAGAACGACCCGTTAATTGTAAGATATGTGGAAAAGATTTCCCCGGAAGTGCAAATTTGATCTCACATCGAAAGCTTCATTCAGGAGAGAATCGTTTTAAATGTCCATTTTGCATCAAACGGTTCAGCAACAGCTCTAACTGCAGAGTTCACATAGTTCAGGTGCACACAGGAGAAAAACACTTTAGATGTGAGCTATGCGGGAAACGATTTAATGCAAATGGTACTCTTGTTGGTCATATAAAGCGAGTTCACAACAAGGAGAATAACGACAATGTCCAGTGCGTCTTCTGTCCAGTCAAGCGGGCATCAATTTCTGATATGGAAGTGCATCTAAGGTCCCATAGTCGAGAACGCCCATTCTTTTGCAACCTGTGCGAAATAGGAACCGTATCAGGATTCAGTCTTAAATGCCACAAGAGAATACATGATACAGGACGAAGTAGAAACTACCAATGTGACTTGTGCAAGAAATCATTTTTTACACTAGGACATCTCAAAGAGCATCTCCTATGTCATTCTGATCAAAGGAAGTTTAAGTGCGATGTTTGTGAGGCGACCTTTAAGACTAAGAGAATCCTAGTTAAACACAACCGGGTTCACAAAGTGTTAGCAAGGGATTTCCAATGCACTGAATGCAACAAGACGTACACATGCAATGGTCATCTCCAAAGACATCTTAGAGAAGCAGTTGCTCACAAAGGTTGAAGGAAAGCGTTGGATTTTGCATTTCCAAATTAGGTAAGTTAATAATATAAACTTGTATAAATATTATTTAATTGGACCATGTAACAATTAATACTGTCGGAATAATTTTGCAGTGGAGAGTGTCGGCAATAATAATAATTTATTCAAATTTTAGGACCTATCTTGACGTCATACAAATGAGTGGATATATTCATTGCATTGCATCGTTGGACATTCCGGAGCGTGCGGTGCTTGGAAAATGGAAAAGACTTTTACTAATTCCAATTTAGCTAGCTTAGTTGTTTTTATCATATCTCATAATGTAAATACATCATTTCCAAGTCACTTGTCGCGAAAGTGCATAATCAGTAAGATATTTAAAAAAATACATTGAGATGGTAAATATATTAATTTATAGTTATTCACTAATATTTTTGGATTTTTGATTTTTAAATCTGCCATGCAGTATAACTTAGGATTAAATTGTCAGCAAAGCGATTTTTCTCTCAGCATGGCCCAGTTTGTATTATATATTACGTAATGTTACAGTTTGGTGGCCTTCACAAATATCTATATAAATATTACTTGTATTTATTTGAAAATCTTGTAAAAAGTTCGGTGGTATATTATAAGCAGCGCCCATCCCTACAAGCAATAACTGTACACTAGGATAAGCAAAACTTTATCTATGGAGGGAATAAAAATTACTGGAAACTTAATTTAAGAAGTCTACATGACCTAAGTAATCATTGACCATTCTTATTTTTACATTGATGTACGGCACCGCACGCGAAAAATATTTGACATTACTATCGCTGTATATTGACATGGTAACGTTGGTTAAATATAATATCCCTCTCAATGCTGATAAGATAAGATCCCTTTATTCAATATTAGATTGATGACCTTGTACCTTTATTATATCATTACTTCCCATAAGACTATATACTACAGCAAGAGACAGACAAATCAATAGCTTGAATGATATGAAATAAAATAATTCAATAAAAATTAAACTAATTCGATTAACTCACATTCAGTTCGAAAAAAAAACTAATTTTATTAGTAAAAATGTCTTCACATTATATTTCCTAATTTCATTCATATTCTTATCAGAAAAAAAAGGTTTTCACTTGTGACAAAATTCAACTCGGGTGAGGTTTATTGTTTGATCAAGCTTACATTTTTTTACCGGTTGCGAATTAATGGATTAGGTCGATTTAATTCACTTGGGAATGGAATCATTTATATTTGCAGCAGTGGCAATTATAACTCGCGGAGAAAATCATCCCATTCGCATTATATCCTACTAAGGAACAATGGTTACAGAAATGGAAGCTTCGAACAAAATCATTCTTGACTGTTTCGATATCCCACAGATGCTTATCGATCGCACATTGGAAATCTATCAAAGAATACGAGACTTCTACGGGAGCGTGAATAAACCCCGTCCCCATGCATGGACTGGCGTCATATATTTGGCAAACTTGGTTGCCGCAGCAATGAACAAGTCGCTGGTCATCCCAGGAACTAGCTTTATTGTAGACATCCCCCTTGATCTTGGAAACAGGAAGTCAGCAAGTATTCTCCCTGTATTGAATAACGGATTGGGAAGAAGCACCAATGCCATTTGGAACTTTAACCGGGAAAACATTGCCAACAACAATTCAATGGGTAACCTGCAACTCCCAAGTTATGTCCAAGTATTCCACAGCTCATTTAATTTTGTTTATTGCGGCATCAAACGAAAAAAGAACGAGGGCATGTGGTCCCTCTCTGGTTTCACTGATGCGTTCGACTCCCACATCTGGTTTGGGCTTGGACTGTCATTGATAACAGTTACGATTTTGATGCACTTTCAAATTATATCCCAATTTGGGAGGAGGGATTTCCCTCTTCTCCTCCTCCTTTCAAATCTCCTCACCCCGGGCATGTCCGGAACTGGCTTGGCCCAGCACCGAAAAAGTATTCTTCTCGTTTTATGGGTTATGACCTGTTTGATTCTGGGGAACTGCTACACGGGATCCATCACAAGTTATCTGATAACCCCACCTGAAGACGATGCATATTCCAGTCTGGATCAACTGGACATGAATGGCTACGTCATGGTGACAAAAAATAGTGCAATAATGGCAAGTAGAAACCATACGTTGTCCTCATATTCTGATGACATGATCAGACACTCCCGATGGAAATCTCTGAAAGCTCTTGTCACACGAGGTGTGGTAGAGGTGGATCGACAAAAATTCATGGAAAAGCTGGCATTCGATGACAAATATGCTTACATCAGCATTTGGCCGTCGTGCTTGAAGGAGCTGATCGAGGTTAAGAAATTCATACGGGGGGCAGGGATGGGGAGGACAGAAAATGAGTATCTGAGCTGGAGGAGGGAATGCTGGATTGGGAAAGAATTGGTGAAATTTGACGACCTATATTTTGGGTTCCTTCCCCCTGATAATGAGAAGCCGACTGAGGTATTCAGACGAATTATGGAGTCTGGGATTTATGGCAGGTGGTTTTGGGAAGTGAATGCAAATCTTTACTCTGATAGGATTCAGGAGCGCTCACGTGTGCTCTCCCCCACACACCTGCAGGAAGATGAGGGGGAACTTGAAGATGTGAAATTGGATGGGAAAATGGTCAAAATATTTTTCATATGGGTGGGATGCATTCTAGCATCTGTCTTGTGGCTTGCTTGTGAGCTATTATGGAAACGATTTGGATAGTACATAAATCATCTCATTCATCTGAACAAAATTCATTAATTGTAAAACAGGCATATTTTTAGTTTTTAATAAAATATGTGATTCAGTCTGATTATCAATAATATCAGTTTGACATACTATTATGTACTTAAACAGATAAGATTAACTACTAATTCAAAATCCTTTATCAATTTTGGTTGCAGCCGCGTCTCCCATTTCAGTTATGTCGCTCTCCACTTGGCACCGGCTGAGTACGATGTTGCCCATGTGCCCGAGGGAAGCTGGGGGAGCCATCTGCATTCCAGGTAATTTTTTCGATAGATGGGAAGAACTCCGCCCTTCCTTCAAACAAAGTTCCAGCGTACATCATCCACAATTCCGTTCCGTCTGTAAAATAGACAAGCCGTCACATTATTACCAATATTTTTAATAAAAAATATAACAACAAAAAATTAACCCGTCACTGGTAAAAGAATTTTGATGCTAGGCCCCTACCGGGTGAATCAACGAATGTGGCATGTCCCGGACCATATATGCTTTGCTCCTCATCCTTATCGAAGACCACTCCGAAGTGATCCCAACTATTTGGGTCCATCGGGTTCTTTTCTTGGGAGATGCTGCTATATGCCAATCGGTGAAAGGCCGAGCTGGTAGTGAATACCATGACGCTCCTGTCGCTTCCATAGATGAAGGCAGGTGCTTCAGTGGTGCAGCGTCCTTCGCACTCCCACCTCTCCGATGGGTACTTGATCACATTGAAAGGGCGTGTGATGTTAAGGGGCGAGGTCATCTCAGCGATGTAAATCATGGTAATGGTGTCATGTCCGCTGTTCCATACAAAATATTTCTTCCCTCCGTGCTCCAAAATGGTCCCGTCGATGGCATCCTGGTTCCAGTTGGAGAGGACCTCCACTGGGGCTTCCCACTCCCCCATGGGGTCTGAACTGTTCTCTGCCCTGAAGCCGTATTGCCTCCATGTCCCGTCCTGTTCCTTGTGAGCCATGTATAAGTAGAGTTGACCTTCCACGTTGTGGAATTTGGGACCCCAGATTACAGGCTCGGTGGCATTTTGATCGGGAACAAGTAGAAGGCTTTCTCCTCTGCATTTCTGAAATCGGAGAGGAGGCTGGACTTGTAGAGGAGCAGCTCGTTGGTCACCATATGGTTTATGATCATGTAGTAGTGGTCATCCAAGTGGAAGATGGAGGCTGGGTCGACGTGCACCCGATCATCGATTGGGTTGCTGAAGTTGGTCTGCTGACCGGAACAAGCTCCAATTATGGAGGCGAGAGCCAATGTACCTATAGTGATAAGGGCGGACATGGCTAAAGGCTTTATTTGTTTAATAATTAATTAACCAATCAGGAGGTAAAGAGATTGAATTGAATGACTTGTTCGCCTTTATATACCCACATTTAATTATTTTTGCTCACGTAGATTGCTTTCATTCATTATCAATTATTGCATGTAAATGTCAAAATGATGACTGGTAAGTGTTCTTCAATTTGCCCTAATCGTAAGATTAAATTTACTTTAATTACATAAATGACTTGACATAATTTGGGATTCTATTGATCAAAATGGCTTACCCACTGTAAGTTGATAAGCTCAGACGACATTTGTAACAATGGCATGATTTTTTAATTAATTGTGGATTGCATAATATTCATATTGAATTATCAATGTTTGACTGACATGAAAATAGACGAGCTTCACACCTGGCTCGACTTCGTCTGATGATATCACCGATAACATTGACGGTTAACGTAATTGCTACGTGATATAATAATTATGAAATTCCAAATTAATATCAGACAGAAGTGTGCGTTGCTATTTTTAGTGGCGGGACTGGAGTTTAGATGTATTAGAGATTAGGAGTTGCGTAAGATTATTGCACGACTCCATTTCATCACATGAGCGAGCTTAATTAAATCAGTCAGCTCAGGCCATACATTTTATCAGATAAAGTCCATCACGCGTCGAGAGTGACATTTTAATACGGAGTCGGAAAGTTCTCCAGTCTAAACTAATTCCGGTGATTTTACAGATTAATTAATGATTGCAAATTTAAAAAGCGGATAAAAATCCATATGACGTTCTTGAGCATGAAGGGCGACCATTACAACAATTAAATATAATGCAAAATTGGACAGTTAGGACTGTCAGTAAGTCGGGAAGCCCAAAAAGCAGAGGCTTGGCATATGAATATCACATTAAGGCAGACTCAGAATTCTCTGGGTGGGCTGAGGGAAACCGGCTAATTGTAGCTTTTCTGCAATGCTAACCCGCATTGCCAGGTTTAGGTCATACTATAACATAACTAAAGTTTACTTACCCAGAACTATTTACTCGAGACAAACCAGGATGGGACTAGGAAAAAGGAACGAAACATGGAGTGGGCAGGCAGAGAGGGAAATCGGGAAACCCTACACGATGTTAAGTAACGAATAAATGTAATTTTAGAAGTATATTATGAATCTCACATTAATATTATGTATAATTCATCATTTTCTGCGTGGGCTGAAGGACACCTCAAGGAAGCCAAGTTTATCTCAAGTTACCCCGTTAAAGGTTCACGTAGTGAACCTTGCTAACCTCAAGAATCTTCCATTTCCATTTGAGCAATAACTCCATGTTATAGGATGATATGATATTATGGCAATATGTAATGATGGCTGGATGTGAATAATAACTAATGGAATGGGGAAGTACAACGAGCAACTATAAAATCAATCATTGTCATCCTGCTTCCCTTCCCCCGTCGCGTGCAGCAAGCTTCTCTCCCCTTTTCTGTTCAACTCATCTGCCGATCAAAATATTCAATATTTTGATGACGATTGAAGCTGCCCCACGATTGACTCGGTCGAGATTTACTGTTATTTCAGACTCCCCCAATATCCATATTTAATTATTTTCATATCCCGCGATCTTTGTAAATGTTGCTAACATTTTTCATTAACATAAGTATATTTAGAGCTGTGGAGAGTCTACCTATATGAAAGTTTGGTCGTTTCCTCGTGAAAACAATTCGTATTCTCATCAACCAGTCAGAGCTGCAACTCTAAACCAACTGCAAATCGTAGCAATTCAATGGTAAAGAAACTATTTTCGAAGGAAATCCCATTAGGCATTACGAATACATCTCGTTGTTTGCACAAGTTTTTTTCAGCGGCGTCCTCTTATCTCAACAACATAGCCATTTAAAATATAACCATAACAGGCCATAATATGCTCAGTTCCACATCCTCAATTATCAAAATTCATCTTCGGATCATGGACCAACTGGCCATCTGTCCTTTTGAATGGCCACTAGAAAATCGGCTCCCCAACGTGGTCAATTCAAATTCGCGGAAAATGCTTATCTGCAAAATTCAACTTGCAATTCAAATGATGTACGGTGTCACTGCGATACTAAACTACCTACTCACTTTGGACAAGATGGATGTGTCCGAGAAAATGATGGCGTTGTTATTTGTGGCTGGATTTCTTGTTGGCTGGATAACAATGTCCAATTACTTTCTTCAGGATGGAAATGAGGTGGTGGACGTGATTTCTGCATTTGATGGATTTGAAAAAAAGAACCAGATTGGTAAAATATTCAATGAATTTAACTTGCCAATTAAAATTTCCATTCCCCAGAGTTCATAAAATTTACATGATTCTTTGTTCCATATTAGAAATGAAACCAACAGGCAATGCCATTGCAGTAACGAAACTACTCATGATACTAGGAATGGCCAGTTCTCTCCTGATCCCATTGTTCCTGGCTATGATGCTGTTCATCTTCCCGTGCATGCCGCCCTACATCGGCTACATGTTTCTGAAATGGGATGGAGTCTGCCATGTAGGTATATCTTGGTCTTGGTGGCTCCTCAGATTGGCGATAATCCAGTTCGATTTCTACATGCTCTTCTGCATTGTGTCGGTGGCGAGCTTCGTCGTCTTCAGCAGCACCCTAGTCTACATGCAGTGCTTGGGGCAGTACTTGCGACATGTGCAAATCCTTCTGAGACGGGAATGTGGTGAAGATGAGGAACCACCGGGGTTCCAAATGTACAGGCAAATCCAACTACTTAGCAAGATATTCAATGATGCTTATCAAGCTCGGGTAATCCCCACCGTGATCATGAGTGCGTGGGTAGGTGTGGTCTGTCCATTGTACACTTGCGTCAAGCTGCACAGATTGATTCCCATGCCCGGGTTTTCAGTCTTCCCTTTCTGTCTCTTCGACGCTTTTTGTGTCATGAGCATAATCAAGATAGCCGCCGGGGTACTGACGCAGTCCATGAAGGGGTTGGGGATGGCTAGGAACAATTCGGTGGCAGGGAGGAAGCCAGTCTACAAGAGGATGGTGAGGTCGTTGGGGAAGGTGAAGGTTAGGTTTGGCTCAACAAATTTTGTTGATGAGTTGACACCATTCCATATCACAAATCATGCGTTGAGCAGTTGTGTCAACTTGATGTTGCTATCTTAGGGAAAATTAGTGGTTGTTAAGGAGTTCGTATTTAATGATTGACATGATGATGACTATTTCAATCCTTTTATGATTTTATAGACTGTACAGCTATATGCAAGTTAACTAGAACCTTAATGCATACAAATAAATTGCAATTTAAATGTATTTACGCAGATATGTTAAGGAAACGCAAAATATAGGTCTAACGGCTTGGCCCATCAATAGTTCCCTTGCTTGGTGGAAATGTTTTTTTACCGATGTTGACTTGTCTTTCACCATAACCGCCAATGCAGTGCGGCGTTAATATTTATTTCGCATGCATATGCATAAACACATTATTCCGTAAATGTCGCAAAAATGTTCGGCGTGGCCTGGATTTATCGCTAGTGAAGTGAAAAGGTAATAAACTTAATGGTATTACATATATTTCAATTACCCAAATTACATCATTTTGAATTTTTCGTCTGATATTAGCTTTTGAATTCGACACATGGAACTGAAAATGCTGTCATAATGAACATTGACCTTCAACATAAGTTATGTTCAACTATCATAGCTACCCCGCATATAAGTTAACATTACTCAGGCCACCTTTGAGCTTAAATGAATTTCCCCACAATTGTGGAATTAACATCCGAAAACAACGCCTCCCGCAGCGGTCGTCATGCTCTAGAAAATGCCTCCTTCAATCCATGGATTTGTTTGGCCCATTCCACAATTTTATATATTTTATAATACGACGACATGATTCGAGTTGAAAGTAGAACTATTCACGCGATTTCACTGGAACAGGACAAGGAATATAACATGGAGTGGGCAGGCCGGGAGAGAAAGCGACAACCCTGCCTTCACTACAGACTGTCAGGGTCAAACTTTCCCCTTCGCATCTACATAAATGCATTTTATATACACAAATTAATAAAATGCACGTTCAATATTTGATTGTAAAAATACATATAATTTGGCTTTTGTAAATGAACGCGGCATTAGGCCGCATATACCATTCTACTCCCAATGATATAATTGTAAAAATACGACATTTCATTTTACTCACACTTTGCTTACTTATTTCAACACCAATATTCCAGCCCAGTTACGAATCATTTCACTCACAAGCCAAAACCCTGAGATGAGAATGCCACCCGCCCAAACGAAAAATATCTTTACGAATTTCCTCTCCAACCTCACTGCTTTCTCCCCATGACCATCTTCCATTTCCTTCACTTGAGTTGGAGAAATCACCCTTGACCGCTCTTGAACCCTTTCAGAGTGAAGATACCCATTTTCTTCTGCATTCCATCTGTAGTAAATCCCGGATTCAATGATTTTAGTGAAAGCCCTGCTCGGGGCTTCGTTATCGGGTGGGAGGAATCCATAGTAGAAGGCTCCGATGCTAATCATCTCCTTTCCAAGCCAGCATCCCCTATTCCTCCACTCTCCACCATCTTCCGCAATCTTTTCCCCCATATATTTCTGTAACCGACTGAACACGCTTATGGTAAATGGCCAGTTTTCTATGTAGAAGAATTTGTCATCCAAGCCAAGCATTTCCAGAAACCGTTGAGGATTGAGTTCGAATATCCCTCGGCTGACCAAACTTTTCCAGGATAGCATTCCAGGAGAGGGCTTCAGATTACGGTCCTCATATGGAGCCAACGTATGGTTCAGAATTGATATCAGAACATTGTTGTCTTGCAACATTGTAAACTGATTCCCTTCCAATTGGTCAATATTGGAATATGAGTCGTCCTCAGGTGGGCTTATCAAATAGCTGGTGACAGAGCCAGAGTAGCAATTGACCAGAATCAAGGAGACCATTGCCCACAGGATCAAGAGGACACTTTGGCTGTGTCGATTCATCCCAGCTCCAGACAGTCCAGGGGTGAGGAGGTGGCTCAGGAGGAGAAGGAAAGGGAGGTCCCCATCACCCCCTCGCAACTTCACTTGAAGATTCCTCAGGAAGGAAATCCCCATCATGGAACCCCCCAGACATAGCCACGTTTGGTAGTCGATCCCATCCGTGAATCCTGACACGGATAGGAAACCCATAGACTTTTTCCGCCTCTCCCCGCAATACACAAAGTTGTATGGGATTGATAGGCCCTGGACATATGTGGGAAGCTGCGCAACTTTCATTTCCACTGAGGGGGAGTTGCCCCCTCTATAAAATTTCCACAGGGAGTAAGTAGACCTGTTTGCCTCGTAGTTCACCAGCAGACCTGGGAGGATTCTTGCCCCTTTCCGCTCGCGAAGGTTGGGTGGAACGGCTTCGATGAATTGGTGAGATGGAGCTACCAAGGACTTGTTCAGTGCTGAAGCAACCAAACTAGCAATCATGAATGTGGACGCCCACATGTGCGGACGGGGATGGTTTTCTACCCCGTAAAAGTCCCTTATCCTGGAGTAGGTTTTGAGGGTCTTGTCAACTAGCTCTTGGGAAACGCCGAATAAATCCAGGTATAAAATATTATGGTGATGGGCTACATCCATTTTAGTGCAGCAAGTTATGTGGAGTAATTTTCCAAGAGATGTAATTCAACTTAAATTATATTCCCCAGAAATGTTAACCTGACACCTTTACAAAAATTCTTTGAGGTTGTTTTCTTGTTGTCTCTATAATGGCTTAAGTGTTTTATTGGGTTAAGATATAACCACTATCAAATCAAAAATGGGTTAGTAGACCAGATCCTTCTTTCCGATATGGAAAACGACAAGGATATCTGATTAGGTATAACAGTAATGTGATATTAAGAGGAAGTGGTAGGAGAGGATACTTTATTTTTTTGACAAGCGTGACTAATGGAAGCGTAACTTAACGGAACATGAACATTTATCTGACGGTCTAGAGAACTACTAGAAACAACATTAATACCTATATTGATTGGGCGTAACCTTCAAATTATGGATATTGGAAATGGAATGAGAGACGTCGTCAGAAAGGAAATGAAAACATTTCTCTAGTCCAACCCAGTTGAACAATAAAATAACATTTTAATTGCAAGATCTCTTGTTGCGCAACAAGTATGCCTGTAATTCAATTCCATCCTTCGTCTCATTTTCTCTCAAGTTTGTACTCAAGCCACATATACCAGTTTCCTTTTAATATTTAAGTTATTGTTGTATTGTTGTTCATATTGATTAATAATCAATGATTATTAAAGAAGAAAATATTTAACAGGCTTGCCCGAATTGGCACTTAATAGTTATACTATTATGTTGAGTCGCATAATAATATGTTAGTTCAATGCCTAAATGGAATGAGTGTTGTTAATGACTCCAAACGCATGTTTACAACTATGACTTTTTTGATCCCTTCATCATTCTTTGTTCAGGAATTGGAATATTTAAACTGAACAGAAAATTTTCTCGTACACGGTCATTGGAAAGCATTCGCGCTTATTTCAAAAAAGTGTATCGCATCACCCCAGGATGCATCGTTTACAAGAAAATCGCTGTTCAGATGAACCTTAATTTTGGAGTCCCATTTTGTATCCGATAATATCATTTGTATTGTCCACCTTATTCTGGGGTATGGTGTTTGCTGGGTGGATCGGGATCGGGATAAAGTTGTATGGGGAAATTCCGCTCTTAGCATATTTGGCCATAACATCCGCTGGACTCATTTTCACAACAATGTTGATCTGTGGAATTGAACTGGCAGCGAGTTGTGCGGAGACGGCGGACCTGGTGAGTGGAAGATACAGGTTTATGTATTCATGCCAGGGCTAGGAATCAGAGTATGAAGTGGCTGATGAAGTAGAGGAAGTTAGAAGCGGAGGCTATGAGGAGACTTGTCGTTGTCTATTACCCATTTCAAGATATGGATAGGGAGTTTGCAAAGGATGTGATGAATAATATGGTGGATCGGTTGGTCAATGCTTTATTGATTTTTTTAGGTTTGCAATCAATAATTTGAGCAATCTTAGTGGTGCTTTGCTTATAGAACAGTTTTAATGAAATGACTATGTTTGTACTTAAACTTGCATTATTATTTTTTGCAGGACCGGTTAATGTATTCTGAAAGTAAAAATAAAACATGTTTTTGCGTATTTGGGGGAAAGCATGATCCGACTTTATTATTCGGCAACTTTTAGTAAATGTGTCACTGGACGATTTTGTTTCCGACAATTATCATAGCATCTCAAAATGAAAGATGAATGGATTCATTTACATTGGAACTTTGGAAATTATACATGAGGCGACTTTCAACTATTTGCGAATTGATTGATTATATTAAAGTGATGGTCATGCATACTGCTGGTACTGCGTATATAACATATGTCATTTTTATACCTTTTCATATGAGCGGGGCGTGTCGTGCAAAAATCAAACAAATAGTTAGGCCATTGGGGCACTCATGTGTATTTTCTTAACTCTTATCATAGTTGAATAACTGTCAATTTATTGAGTAGGTTTGGGTGAGCTCCGAGAGCGATAAGGTATGAACTGAACTACATTAGTTTATGTCTATTATGTTTGTCTAGGTATTATGTCATGACTACTTTTAACATCCAAGAAGACCTTTCTCCAAAAGCACAGATTAAAAAAGCTTTTCCTATGTCACGCTCAATACTAATTAATAGTAATTAAGTAACAGCCAGCAAAAGTGAGGCAGTTGTATCCACGCAAAATCCCTCTATGTTTAAGGGACTCAATCTATCAAAAAAGTTTGTGGAGAATTGCTTCACACGAATGCAACGCCATGACCGGATATGCTTGGACAATAACTTTCTCTCGCGATTTGAATTATGATGCTGACATTGGACGGCTGTTTCATTTCTAGATAATTTTGCCCCCGATGGGGATGTCCTTGACGCCAGTATCCTTTCCACAGTATTCTGAATGCCCATCGACAGCGGATGTATTTTGGAGGCCTGTCCAAATGCAATGAAGATGAATAAGGAGCAATCACAAATCAGGATAAGAAAATATGCCGCTTCGGATACATTTAGCTGGCCAAAATGATGGATCAGTGTAAACATGCTGAGGATGTTGGATCCCATGATTATGATGGTCGTGGAAGTTAACAAACCTTCGTTCAGCGATTTATTGAGCAGGATTTCCAATAGTTGGATACTCCTGTACGCCTTGCAAACTAGATCGGGTTCATTTTGGTTTCTACCGATTCCGTTCTCTTTACTAAGCAGCTGCTCATTTAAAGATTTCTTTAACTGGATGAGGCACTCCTTCAAACAAACAATTCCAATGAGGAGCATGACCTTGAAGCTAGTGTGGCACATTGGCATAGCCACCTCACAAATTATCAACAAAATGAGTGTTTGGAGGGACATGAGAGCATATCGGACGCCGAATGAATATTGCTGGATTGAATGCTGACGGTGTATGACTGCAAAGGGGTTGAAACCCGATTCAGGCAATACTGCTGAAATGGAGGTAATCACGAGTGGGCCGGTTTCCGAAGTAATCCTAACAGCCAGACAAGTCGAAAGAATTAACTTATCCTGTGGATTTCGATTGCCCCATTTCTCATTTCCTGATTTGATCCTTCGGCTTCTCCCGAATCCGTCCAGTTTTCCCATGTCTAACACCCCGTTCAGAAATTTGACAAAGGAGTGGCAAGCATTCTTTTGGAATTGGAAATGACAAGCCATGGCGAGGACGATGAAGCCAATAAGGAAGCTCTGGTGCTTGGCCTGGGTCAGGGAACCGAATTGCTTTCCAGGCTTATAGTCATCATCGGACAGGAATAAGATTGACATGTACATGCAGCCCAAAAAGGCGGAGATTAGGGCGTACGCTGGAGCTCGGCTCAGGTAAGACTCCTCTGCTGCTTCAAATCTTCCTTGATGTTCATTCCAACGGTAGGGCTGATATGAAAGGTTACATAATGCTAGTTTGATATTGGGGAGAAGCATCCGTCGTTGTTCAGGGCTTGAAATGGGACGGACACTTTTCACTCGCAGGATTTCCTCGAGGACTAGTTCAAGTAATGACATGTCTAAAATACACACAATTTTACAATTTGCAAAGATGACCAAAATGGCTACCCTTCTTTTGTTATTTGAATCGTTATCCCACAAATATTTTACATTCAATGAGCACAAAACTAACTCGGAACTTTAAGTCGAAAAACAAACTGGACGGGACTTCAACCCGAATTATAACAGTTGCTATGCCGTTGTAATGTAATGGCACCAATTTGAGTAAAGGTCACTTTTAATAAAGTTTAATAATGTGTATTATCCACTCAGCAGAATGTCATGAATTTGCAATGTTTTATTCAATTAAAATTTTATTAACTAAAAGAGATCGATGCTAGATGGATAATTGAAAAGATCTGCCTTGGATTGTATATTTCCTCCTCATTTGCATACAGATACACAGTTACGTTCGGTTTGCGTTCATTAGAGATAAATCATTTTCAGGGTTTAATATTACCCAAATTACCATACACACCCAAGTCAACCTAAATTGAGATAAACTGAAGCATTCGTGCATGATATATGACGTGACTTGACTTAATTTCAGCGCTCCAGAATTCCGTAATATGGAAAGTTCAAATGGTAGTCAAAACCGTCAATATCCTATTGGATCAATTAATGATTACGGGTTCCCTGCTTATGTTGACATTTGAGGCGATATGAAAAACGATATGACATGGCCATATATGCGATGTTATATAATTATAATGAGCAAAATAAAGTACTTACGCTTAAATTCCCATTTTGTTTTATTCAGTAGAAAATTGAAAAAATAGCCGTCACTGGAGACTGGGTTGAGCAACTATTTAACTTGAGTTTCGCGCTATTCTAATGGACATCATCATAAATTATGCGTTATTGTAAAACGATAAACGATATGATTTCCGCTAAAAAAGGAAACCTCGAGAGGAAGCGTATATAGCCCAACTAATTTTTGTTCCAAAACATTTCCGAAATAATAAGTGATATTTATGGCTAATAAAAAGTGATCATTGGAAACGATTGTTTTGAAATAAATGTACATCTTTATTAACTCTTCCCAAAGTTGAATAACAGTCAATTTATTAGTACGAGTAAGGGGAAAAGCACAAGAACATATAATTATTACGGTAAAAGCACATCATTCCCACTTCTAATACTCTCTCGCTCTCCACTTGGTCTAAGCTGCTGACGAAATGGCCCATGTGCCCGGGGAAAGTTGGGCGAGCCATCTGGGTTTCATTCAATCCTAACGATCGCGTTATTGAAGATGAAGGCATCCACCAACCAGGTTTGCTTCGTACATCATCCAAATTTCCATTCCATCTAGGGTAGAGCTGGGGGCAGACCGATTCAGGCTTTTTAGCCTTTTTCAGGCTATTTTTTCTCCAGCGTTCAAATGATGGAATTTTTAAACGATCTTTTCACCAAAAAATTCGCAATTTTTTTCTGGTCAGAACGTATTCTTGCAAATTGGAGTTTG
>JAQIXQ010001040.1:0-17990 GCA_034700485.1 Pseudosinella alba
GCAAGGTGCGGGCCGCACCGGGTGCCAAGAGCTAGGGGGTGCCAAAAAGCCGAGCGAAGCGAGGCTTTTTGGGAAACTTTTAAATTTCCCAATTATTAGCTATTTGCTAATAGTATACCAACTTTGGATATGACGTCTGCTTTGACTTCAGTTGAAATAAATTATATTATGTCCAACCAGGATGAGATACATATTATGTAATCAAAATAAAATTACAGTTAACGTGCTGCAGAACAATATGAAAAGTTACTGAAATGGTGTGAACATTTGGTCCCCCCTTGGAATTTACGGGCTGGAAAATTCACTCCTGTAAGTTATTTAAAATTAACTTATGTGCATATTTTACTTAAATTCAGATTTATTAATAAGTAGATCTCTTTAAAAAAGTCGGGCTCGCTACGGTCGCCAATCTCGTTTGTCAGTTGTTTACAGACAGAACAACTTTTTTCTACAATCTGTTATAGGTATAATACACGTTTTCCTCTACGCTAAAAATTGACATTTCTGAAATTTCGATTTTCTAATGTCACAATTTCGTATGATGGTTAAGCACCCGTAATTACAATCTCTATTTGCATACTATTTATTTATATGCATTACTGATACCAAAAGTAATAAAGAAATTGTGTTTAGTAATAGTTGGCTCGCGTCGCAACTCAGATTTGGAAAAATTTTGAATTTGATGGATTCTCCCAACATTAAGCTTAATGAGATAATTGTGGTTTAAAATGAGAACAAAACGCCAATATGGTTGTCAGTTATCATGCAGAGCTAGCTTGTGTAAGTGCGTATTTTGTCCAACAATTTTAAAGTAAAACCAAAACTTATTATGTATGTTGTTCAAAATTGGCCTGCGAAAAAAATCCTCATTTGAAGGTGTTATGCCATCAGGGAATTGAGTTTTGCAATTTTAATTAATTTAATTGGAACTATATGCAATGGCATATTTTCAATTTATATTTACATATAATACATATAAATCGAGGCTGAAAAAATTGTGAGGGGGGGGGGGTGCCAAAATTTCTACCGCACCGGGTGCTCAGAGGTCCAGGAACGCCACTGAGAGTGACCGAAGCTATTTTTGTGAGGCAATTTTAAAAACTTTTTGTTGTTGAGTTTCTTGTCGTGCCATTAGTGTCATACATGCTAAAGTTTATGTTAGAAAATTTTTTGGCCGAAATTGACACCCCTGTTGCGCACCGTGTTGGAAAACCTCCAAAAATCACTGTTTTTTTTTAAATAAAAATTTCCTTCACGACTGCAGGTGGGAGTGGATGCGCAAGTGATGCATAAAGTCTGAATCAGCAACTCTTTGGCTACAGAATGATATACTACTCACGTAAATACATCTGCACTATTTCAAGTTCTTGAAGGCCAAATATTAATCTTAATCAACAATAATTAACTATTAAATGCTTAAATTAACTACTATATCTCTATTTTTATTAACTACTTAACTACTTATCAACTTAAATTAAATTCTTATGCTAACGACCAAATAACTTTTTGAAATTAAGCTATCAAGATTTGTATGCATTTGAAGAGGCGAGGAAATTTTGATTGGATAAATATTTATTTGGGATTAATGTACTTGATGAATGGAGGGAATTTGGTTCCCCATGCTCGATTGCATATAAGTACCAATTTTGGGATCTTAATTCCAAAAAAAAAACTAATTTTTAATTAGCTAATTACTGTTAATTAAGATTAACATTAACGGAATTAACCTGTATATTGTTGTTCCCCATGCTCGACTCCATATGTGCACCAATTAAGAGTATGTTTTAGGGACTAATTTAGTGCAAATAGTTTTATTATTTTCGGCAATTTTACAACCTAATTCTTGCACCCTAATAGTGCATTTGCATAATGTATGCCAGCGGCAGTTCTTTTGGCCACAGTAGTTTCGGTCACTCTATCTCCAGTCTTGTTCCACTGCACTGTGCTTTTATAGAGGCAGTTGATGCCCCCGTTCTTTTAAGCCAACAGTAAATGACGGAAATCGAACCTACCAAACTATACCTGTTATGTGGTTTATTTTATGTATGGAGTTTTTAATCGTTATATTCTGCTAATAGTGCTAATGCATTTGCCAAAAAAAAAAAACAATTTAAATCCAACAAGCGTCTTGTTGATTAATTGGATTTGCCAATATGCATCATATAATATTTAGCGGAATTAGATTTAGTGGATAACTCATGACGTATCGAATGCTAAGATCTGAACTGCTTTTGCACTTATTCTAAAAGTCTCTAGTTGGACAATGCTTATACTTACTTACTTAAAATGCCAAGCTTTATTATTTTATCCGATTGGAAAGAACTTGATCGCAAAATATCAATCTACATTATGCATCGATGAGTCATCCCTTCATATTGAAAACTTCCCTTGTCCCGTGCTCCCATGTTTGTTCGCAAGACTGGCGCAAATGTTTGAGCCAGGAAGTACATATAATGTAACAACTCCGTCTCGGATAACTCCATTAAGTAGTGTCAGATTAATTAAAGTTTATTTTAATCTTTTTAAATCATTCATGAAGATCAAGTTAAAGTAAATATGTTGTGTGGGTGATTAGGTGGTTTGCTTGTCATTGATTTTCATAATCCATTTCAGATAGTTCATAATGTTCCACTTTCACCTCCTTAGAGTTTAGCCGGTTCCCTGAATGCAAATAATTATGTATCCAATCATCACCCCCAGAATCTGAAAAAACATGCATAGTATGATGAGTAAGCCCACAGAATTAATTATGATGTAAATTGATGGAATAAATATATGAATGGGCACTGCATGCGAAAAAAAGGCTAACGTTGACCAATAAATTGAACGTGACTGGGAATAAGTTGCTGGCGTTAAGCAAAACCACATTTGAATTGATCTCGTCCATGGCCACTGTCATCTCCATCGGCGTCATTTCTTGTTAAATTTCCTCCTTCTCAGTCGACTTGCTAATATTAATATTTCCTGACAAGAAAAAGGAAGAATATTGAAATTGATGTAAGCATGGCTTACGGGTCAGGAGCATAGTGAGAGTTGTAATTGATGCTGATATATATCCTGAGCTATCTAGCTGTCAGTTGCCTTGATTGATAATAGAAGCAATTAACAGGTTCAAACTGACAAATAAACATATAATTCAACTCTCAGGAAATATATAACTCATGTAGATTATTAATTACCCTTCCCACATCCTACTAATAAAACGGAATGTTTTTCGTACTTCGTAAGTAAGTGTTGAATTTTCGTATTTGATATATGCGTATTTGATTGCTTGAACCTTTGAACCTTTTAATTGCTTCAATTATCATTTGACAGCCTGCTCAGGATATATATCGTCTCAAACTGTCACTTTGCTTTTGGAATGAAACTCAAAGTAGTAAACATTCTTGTTTTGAGGAAATTACTTGCAAAACCTTTTTCTTGTCACTAAATTTTATTTCGTCATGTCAAGTCAAAGTAGTAATTAAGCATAGTACTACATGTTGCTATTATCCTTGCCACGTCTTACTATTGTTGATTAAAGTTTGCTTTTAGTTCGGGATCATCACACCAAAAAAAAAAACGCTAGCCATGCTGAACTCAACCCTTTCCTTAACAAGGATCCAACTGGGGATATTAGAGAAACTGTCCATAACTCCATATGAATGGCCACCAGAAAACCCTTTGCCAACTGTGGTCAAGTCCAGGCGCAGACTACTTCCCTACAAATTAAATCTCGCTACTCAAGCATTCTACGCATTTGCCACGGTGACCAAATACCTCCTGACACTGCCAGACTTGGAAATTTCCGAGAAGATGATGTCCCTCATCTTCGTCGAGATCGCGGTTATTGGACTGGCCTTTAGATTGAATTTTGTTGTTGTGATGGATGCGCAGAGCCTGATGGATTTGATGGGCTTCTATTACAACTTTGAGAAGGGGAATTGCATTGGTAAATATACAGCATTTAAATCATCATGAATGTTATTGTTAATGTTCATTTTAATACATAATCTATCATTTCAACAGCTCCAGCCCAGAAGGACAAGATGACGTGCTTGATCACAAATGCCATTCAAATAGGTGGGATCATTTCCGGCTTCGCGATTCCGGCCCTGCTCGGGGCCCTGATCTATGTCCAACCGTTCATGCCACCCTTCCTGGGATTTGTAATGTTTGGAAAAGGGGAAGGGCACTTGGCAATACTATCCTGTGGGAGTTGGTTCCTCATCCCAGTCAAGTTGGTTGTTATATTATTTGAAATGTACATATGGGTTTGCAGCACCGCCTCTGCATCATTCCTTGTAATGTGTTGCGTCTATGTGCATATCCTCTGTCTGAAACAATACTTGGGCCATGCGAGGCTCTATGTGGAAACCCGCAAGGTGAATTGCAGTGGTCCCAGTCGGGAAGATCACTTTGGCCATCGAGGCTACCAACTGTACAGACAGGTTCAAATCCTCGGCGTCATCCACAATCAGCTTTATCAGCCACTTTTATTTCCTTCAATTATGTTTACGGGATGGGTAGCATTCGTGATTTCCCTCTACACTTGCATCAAATTACACAACTCAATTCCCATGCCAGGATTTGCCATCTTCCCCTTCTTCCTCATGGATAGCCTGTTCGTCATCGTCATGGTTAGTGTGGCGGCGGGCGTGCTGGCAGCATCCAAAAGGTTCCTGAAATCCGCTAGGATCGGTTTAGGAGGGAGGAGAGAAGGTAGGTTCCTCCACAAACGGGTTGTGAAGTCGATGGGGAGGGTGGTGGTGAGGTTTGGTACAACCAATTTTGTGGATGAGCTGACCCCATTTATCATCACTAATCATGCGTTGAGCACCTGCGTCAATTTAATGCTTATGTCTTAATTGTCGCTGTCATCACTGGGTACAGTTAAATGTATTTTATGATAACATTGATCATTTATGAGTTTCAACATTTATTTTTTAACTATTTTTTTACTTCTTCATTCGGTAATTTAATTTAATTGGTAGTTAAGGCTTAGGATAAGCTTTGTAAGAGTAGTTAGGCTAGGAAATTAGCAATTATTGATTCTCTGTTGCACATTTTGCTATGCTCTTTATAAGGAAAATTGTAGAGTAGAACAGTCTCCAATTGTGCATCTATTCATTCTCATTTTTTCATCAGAAACTTTGCATCACAGAGCAGGAAAACCCTCGCCGTAATAATTAAACTTGACAAGAAAATATTTGGGGATTTTTGTGGGGGCATTTGAGACTCCGTAGTCGACCTTATCAATCATCCAAAACCTGAGAGATGGTTTCCGTTGAATTTTCATTAAAATATTTCAATCAACTTTAGAGAAAAAAACATTGGTCCTTGTCATGTCGATCAAGCCTTCTATTTTGACACAAAGATAATTACTTTTTCTCATCACGAAATACATTAATATTACTCTAAATATTATTACGTAATAGATATAAAATGCGTTATTAACTTTAATTCAACTATAGCATTAGAAAGGAACCTCGAGCAAATAATGCTATTGGACACAAATAATCCACTTCCTTTCCATTATCACAAGTCCGTCGTTTGAACAATTATCAACTTGGACTTCGATACAAAGTCGCTTGTATCTGGATTTTCTGTTTTGCATAATTTACATATGGCCAATCTCCTACACATACTCATAATCCATTTTACAATTTTTCGACAAACCTCTACGATAAATACCGTGAGGGCCAAAGCCAGTCCAATCAAAATTAAAATAAATATAATGAGCATGTTTCCATCGACCGTTGGCTTCTTCAAAGGTTGTCTCATCCGCTGTACCTCTCCAACTGACTGGAATGCTTTCTGCCCCTTCATGACCCTCTCCCACCATTCCCATATTCCGGAGGATTCCACCCCTTTAATGCGCAATACTACATATGGCGGAAGCATTCCACCTATATTGAATACAAGGCGGAAATGAAAGTAGCTTTCCTCCCCGAATGAATACATCTCAAAATTCCCCTTCTTCATTATGGCCTGTGCAACAGAATTTACTTGTTCCTCTGAAAGTACTAATGCCGTTTTTCCTTTACACTCGCTCAATAACCCAAAAAGAAAATGCTCCTCATTTTCCATAAACCGTTTCTTATGTTGTGAAATAATCCCCGTCATTGTATTTTCATCTAGTGAGCCATTCGTCTTTTGGAAATGGTTGACATATTCAGATATACCATGTTCCACTGATCGTGTTAGCAATTCAGTTGTATGTTCATGCAAGCTGGAGTATTCCGTAACTTGTGTATCCTCCAACATATCAGACAACGCTCCAACTTCGGAATCAATGATACCAATGCCATCTAATATTCGGATAAAGTGTGGTGATATTTCGTCTGGCGGGACATAACTCCTTCCCCCCAATTGCCACAACAAAATATCTACCCTTGACGATCTGGTATAGATTAGAAAGTTTGCTTTAACTAACTCATCGAATGTCTTGTATGGGACTAGTATCCTCGGGGAAACTAATTGTTCGATGTTGTCCCCTCGGTAACTATTGTTAAGCACAATTACCGACAGGATTAGTCCGGTCACCATTAACTTCATTTTGGCTGATTCCCAAATCCTAGTCTCGAATCCGCCCTGCTCCATGAAGGTGGATACGATGGACATTATATTGCCCCCTAAATGGGACACAATTGACGTCTTACCCGTGGGGGAACCGATGGTCTCGAAACGTCTCTGAAATAGGACGCTAATCACAAGTCATATGAGAACGACAAGTGCTAGAGCTGCCCAAACATCCACATCGAAAGCGGTGACCAGTCCAGCAAATCTTCTTCCTTCAATCCCCAGCCTTCCGCAACTGACAAACCTTAAAGCCTTTGTGAAATCTCCCAAAACTATAGCAGCAAATCGAGCTGGATTTCCCGCTGGCCCGATTGTTGGGAGGACTTTGTAACCAACAACGATATCGGACACCCTCGCCCCTGGAGGAAGCCATGGGAGCCGTCCACCTTGATGCAAGATTCCTCTATAACAGTCATCATCATTTGGACTGTCTATTGGGAAGGTTGCGTTTCCCATGATAGACGTGAGTAAGTGAGCATATGCTTGAGCCAATTTCTTGGAGATTGATATCGGTGGATTTTGCACGGCGAATGGGGACAGTCCAGATGTTTCACATTGTTCGAGCTCCTTCAATACATCATCAAACTGTTCGAAGCCTTGATATCCGTTAATAGGCCAGTGCCAAAAAAGTTCTCGTTCAGTAATTGAACTCTTTGTGGATAACAATCTTTCCTCTGGAACAGTTTCCCGTCCAATTTTTCGATAATCGCTGGGGATTTTGCAAAAATAGCAAATAAAATATTCGGTGACCGTCACAGACCCATGACCTATGTCAGTTGGATGACCTCCTTGTAAATGTGCAAAGTGAAGTTGAAAGAATTTGCGGAGTTTTCTGGGAGCTTGGTCATTTGGGTCATTGGCCTTCTCCATTATCCAATTACTAGCCCATAAATCAGACCCTGTCCCTCTTGAAATTTCTCCTAATTCAATATACAGATGAATTGCTGCAATGTGAATTGGCAAGAACTTGCCATGAAGAGTACTACTGGCTTCATATTCGAAATTCAGGGGGTAATTTGCGACATCCTTCAGCTTGAGATATGACGGTGGGAACAGCTCAACTTCAACTTCATCATTCCAAGGCTTAATTAGGCTGATAAATCTGAACAGGTCAATCCGAATACAGAGATCATGAAATGGAAAGTAATTTCCCAGAGTAATGCCTGATAGAAATGAGGAAATGGGACACTTTATTTTCAAATCGGATATTTTTTCTTTCTGTAGAAGCAGGTCTTTGGGAACCCACAACTTATGATAGTTGGTTTCGTTTCTTGGTGAATAACTTGTAGCAATTACTACGAGCTCGGGTATTTTCAGGATGATTGGTTGGTCTATTTTGGGGAGATCCACAAACTGGTGATTGTTAATTGTAATTAAGGAATTTCCATGATCATTTTGCGCAAATATATTTAGATAATGATTAAACTGTAATAGGTATGACTTGTACGACTGGACTTGCGTCACTAGTGGAGTAACAGATTCTTTCAATATCAGACTGATATCATTAAGAATTTTCTTATCCGAATATCGTATTTCATTTTTGGACGAATTTATTTCACTCTTGCGAACCGTTACAAATTCATCAAGGGTGAACATCTCACCTTGATAGGAGTTTGCTGAACACAACCATCCAAGTAGAATGATAAGTTTCATGATCAGAGAATGTTTAGAAAAGTACATTTTTTTATTGACTCATGTGAATAAAATTTCAATTCCGAAGTAAGATTACACGTTTCCAAGTTGGGTGTTGGATAATTATAGACACATCCAGTCGGTCACTACTTAAATGCAATCACGAAACAGCACGCTGTCTTGCAAACTGAAAATATATTATTTAGCAGTTGGAATTGCCGACACCTTCCGCGACAATAATTGCAAATTTAAAATTAACCAGTCATGCGGAATAAGGAAGCGAGTGTCTAATAATAGAGTACATATATTGTAACCGGATGGAATGGTTTCCCCCATTGTTACACAACGACGTTCGAAAACAGTGGCACAAAAGAAAAGCTATTAGTAAATGTTTCATTTTATTATGTTTGTCCCCAAGTAGTCAAGTAGTGACGTGGCCATGAAATTTAACAAAAATTTAACGTTATAGAAATTTATTATTTTGCTGTATGTTTAGCAGACGACTACGGAAATTGTATGGATGTTGTGAGGTTAACATGACCGAGACTGTAGGACATGAGTAAACCAGACGGTTAAACACTCCTAGCACTGTCGTACCTACCGATTAACTTGAGGAAGTTAGAATATTCTGCTATTGATTATTAAGAATACTTAATTTATTTTCCATTTTTCATTTCTCATTATCACTATTAAGCAGCAATATTCCTGCCAATGGGATTTTAGCAATTGAGGCTTAAAGAAAAAATGAGGACTGGCGCCTGTGGCTTAATTTAGACAGAAAGAGTTTATTGATTACCTTCTCCAGTGTGAAATTACGTGAGGATCGAGGATAAATAAAAAAAATTTAATGAAACTAATGATAGCGTACATGAGGCAAACCGAAGTGTCTCCGTTTAAGGTTGGTACAGCATTTGACATCAATAAAATATGTGATGAACCTGAAAAGTATTAGTAAAATAGCTATTGTACAATTAATATAATTCCTTTACTCCAAATTCTCACAAGCTTGACGTCTGCACAATTATCAATTTGGCGTCGGATACAAAGTCATCTGTGTCTCGATTATTTCTTTTGAAAACCTTGCATATGGCCATCTCTCTAATTATATTTATCATATTCCTTTTTAAAACTTTTTGACAAACCTCTACCAGAAACACCACCATCGCAAAAGCCAGTCCGCTCAAAACCATAAGAAATATTATAAGCATGTTTCCTTCAACCGTTGAGTTCTTCAATGGTGGGCGCACCTTCTGTGCTTCTTCCACTGATTGGAACGCTTTCACATCCTTAATAATCCTCCCCCACCACTCCCATATTCCAGATGATTCCACTCCCCTAATGCGATGTATAATATATGGAGGAAACATTCCACGTAAACTAAATCCAAGTTGAACTTTAAAGTAGCTTTCCTCGCCAAATGAATACCTTTCAAAATCCTCCACCTGCATCACAACTTGTGCAAATGCATTCGACTTTTCTTCCGGAAGTAATAAAGCCACTTTTCTATTGCAATCCTTGAGAAGTTGGAAAAGGAAAAACTCCTCATGCTCGACAAACATTTTATGCAGGCCCAATTGAATCCCTTCCAATGTCCTGTCCAAGTCCACCATTGGTCCATTCGATTGTTTTGAATGATTTTCGTATTGGGAATATTGGGATAAGCCAAACCCCAACGTTTGTGACAGATGCTCTGCTGTATGTTCATGCAAGCTGGAGTGATCTGCAATTTGTGAAAAACCCGCAATACCAGACAATCTTTCAACTTCTGATTTCACAGAACCAGCCCCATCAAATACGCTAATGGCGTGGGAACTATTCGGTCCCGATCCTAGTCCTGTTCCCCAAATCAATACCTCCACAAATATGGCTACATCTGCCGTTCTGGTATAGACCGAGAAATTTCGTTCAATCAGTTCGTCAAACCTCTTATATGGGATTACTACCCTTGGGGAAACCAACTGCTCGACATTGTCACCCCGGTAGCTATTGTTGAGCACTATAGCGGCCAGAATTACCCCTGTCGCAATTAACTTCATCTTGGCGGAATCCCAAATCCTGCTTTCGAATCCGCCCTGCTCCATGAAGGTGGATATGACTGACATTATATTGCATCCTAAATGGGATACGACGGATTCCTTCAAACTCGTGGAAATGTTGAACTCGAAACATCTTTGAAATGCAAGTGTGATCAGCAGCCATACAAAGATGGTCAGTGCCAGACATGCCCAAACAGTGACATCAAAAGCGGTGATAAGTCCAGCAAGCTTCCTCCCTTCGATTCCCCGTCTTCCGCAACTGACGAACCTCAAAGGTTTTGTGAAATCTTCCAGATTTATGGGAACAACTCGGGGTGGTTGTACTATGGCACCTGTCGTCATATTGGATGAGAGTGGCAGGACTTGAAGGGTTACGTTAACATCTAATGACGGGGCACTTGGAAACTTTGACATCTGACCTGTAATTTGGCTTGAGCAATCAAAATCATTTGAATCAGAGAAAGTTGAGTTTCCCATGACTGACGTAAATACGTGGGCATATGCCTGACCCAACTTTGCAGAGACAGATTCCATCTGAGTTTTCATGGCGAATGGTGACAACCCGGATGTTTCACATTGATCAAGCTGCTTCATGATCCCGCCAAATTGTTCGTTGTTGTGATATTGGGCAATTGGCCAATTCCATAAAAGCTCTCTTTCTGTAAATGACGTTGTTGCTGAGAGCAACTTTTTATCGGGTAATTTTCTCCAGCCAATTTTTTCGTAATCGATTGGGTTATTGCAAGAATGGCAAACAAAATATTCTGTGACTGTAAGATCCCAGTCAATAATACGGTCAAACTGGATAAAAAAGAATTTACGGATTTTTGTTGGGGCTCTCAAGTCTCGAGAGTTGACCTTGTCAATCATCCAAGTTTGAGCCCAAGAGTGGGAGATAGCCCCTTCGGAATTTGCTTCATGGTCAAAATAAAGGTGCACGATGGGACGATTCAATGGCAACAAATCGATTAGTGAGTTCATACGGAGTGGATTATATTGAAAATCCACTGAGTAGCCAACGATTCCCTGTTTGATATAATCTGGTGGAAATAGCTCAATTTCAACTTGACTGTTCCATGGCGTACTTCGGCTGCTAAACTTGAACAAGCCAATTCGAACACAGAGATCCCGCTCTACCAACAAGTCATCTTGCAGGTCCAGGCTAGATAAAAGTGGGGAAATCGGACACTCCAATTTCGAATTTGAGATATTTCTTTTCTGCGGAAGTAGACCTTTGGGAACCAACAACTTATAATACCAAGGTAATCCATTTTCATAAGATTTAATGATAACCGCAGCTTCTGGAGTTTTCAGAATGATGGGTTGCTCTAATTGAGGTAGATCCACGAATTGATAATTATTTATTATAGAGAGGGAACTCTCGTTTTCGTTTGGAGCTAATATTTTCAAATATCGAATAAGCTCTATTTGGTGTGATGGGATCTGACTTGCTATGAGAGGATTAGATTCCTTCAAAATTGTGAGGATATCCTGCTGAAATGTTTTGTCCTCCAGGATTTCATTAAAGGATGGCTTGCTTAACCGTACAAATTCACCAGGTGTGAACAGTCGACCTGGATATGAATTAACTGAGTATATAAAACAAACGATTAGCACAAAGATAATTCTCATGGTCATGGTTAAAATATATTTCCGAGATAACATTGGATAATATGAAAAAACTTCCTTCAATACAACACTGAAATTGACTAGGAATGTTTACCACTGATCTCCGAAGTAGTAGCAGACGATACTCATTATAACCTTGAATATTGGCCGAAGTCTTCAGCCACGCGCATGATAAATTGATTTTTGGCAAGCAAGTTATCGCAATCAAACATACCTCCGGAAATTAAGTCTTGATTGAAATGTGATTACCTATATCTAATGATTTAGAGAAAATAATTAGAGACATTTTAAATCGATACAAATTCATAGCGGAGACCTATTTCTACTTTCAGTTACATGTTCATTAAAGAACTACCGTCGCATTGTATCTACCCTTATGAAAAATATTGGATTATTTATAGTTGATGTCGAATTCAATGATATATGGTGCAAACTAATATGGGAGTCAAAGTAGGTAAGTCATTCACAAACACACAATCCAGCATTTCTAATAACTTCGCACGTCCAATGTCTGAACAACTACCAACCTGGCATTGCACAGCGAAACATTTGCATCTCCATTTTCCACCACGGAAGATTTACTTAGGGCCAGACATTTAAATATACTTGGCATGTCCCATTTGACAATCTGTTTAGAAACCTCAACTAGAAACACCACCGACGCTATAGCCAGTCCGATCGAAATCAAAAGAAATATAATGAGCATGTTTCCCTCCACCGTTGACTTCTTCAAATGAGGGCGCATCCGCTGGACTTCTTCCACTGAATGAAATGCTTTCACATCCTTCAAGACCCTCCCCCACCACTCCCATATTCCGGAAGATTCCACTCCTTTAATGCGACGAATTATATATGGTGGAATCACTCCAATGAATCTAAATCCAGTCTGAACTTGAAAGTAAGTTTCCTCGCCGAAGGAATACTTCTCAAAATAATCCGTCTTCATTACGTCCTCTGCAAATGTACTGGACTTCTCTTCCGGAAGTAGTAAAGCCGTTTTTCTTTTACACTCTTTTAATAATCGAAAAAGCATCAGTTCCTCCTTTTCCACAAACATTTTCTTAAACCTAAGTTCAATCCCATTTATAGCGCCTTCATCTATGGAACCGTTCATTTCTTTCGAATGGTTTTTATATTCTGATAGGCCCTGCCACAGTACCTGTCTTAGCAAGTCGGTTGCATTTTCATGTAACATGCTGCGCCCATTAATTTCCGACTTGTCTACTCTCTCAGCGATCCTCCCAACTTCAGATTGCAGCACCCCTGCTCCACCTAATATGCTAGCGAAATGGGGCGTGCTTAACTCCGATGGGGGTGAATGCCATGTCCAAAGCAATGGCTGGAAATAAACTTTGACACTTGAAGATCTGGTATAGATTGAGATGTTTGCCTGAAGCAACTCATCAAATGTCTTGTATGAGACTAGTGTCATTGGGGAGACCAACTGCTCAATGTTGTCCCCTCTGTAGTTATTGTTGAGCACAATGGTTGCTAGGAGTAGTCCCGTCACAACTAACCGCATCTTGCCTGACCCCCAAATCCTACTCCCGAAGCCACCCTGCTCCATGAAGGTCGCTATTAGGGACAACAGATTGTCTCCTAAATGCGGCATAATTGATCTCTTCAAAATGGTTGACTCCTTCGGCTCGAAACATCGCTGAAATATAATTGTGACCACTAGCCATACAACAATGGCTAGCGCGAGACTTGCCCAACCCCCAACATCAAAAGCGGTAACCAGTCCGGAAAAGTTTCTTACTTCAGTTCCCCGCCTGCCGCAACTGACAAACCTCAAAGGTTTTGTGAAATCCTCCACAACTATTGGAGCAAATCGGGGAGGTTTTCCCATGGCGCCGGTTGTAGTTAGAATTGAGACTTGGGTAGCAACACTGACATCTGGAAGTCTCCACCCCGGAGCCCGCCATGAGTACTTGTTACCTGGATACAGGATGCCGCCGGAGCACTCCTCATAATTGTCTCCACCTGTAGGAAAAGTTGAGTTTCCCATTATTGATGTTAAAACACGAGCATAAGCTTGTGCCAATTTTCCAGAGACGCAACTCGGTGGATTCTGCATGGTGAATGGCGACAATCCAGAAGTTTCACATTGTCCAAGCTGAGTCATTATGGCACCAAACTGACTGTCTTGTCGATATGTGGAAATATACAACTCCCAGAAGAGCTCCCGCTCCGTGAATGAGCTCCTTGCTGAAGATAAACTGTTGCTGGGAATATTTTTCCATCCAAAATCGGGGTTCTCGCAAAAATAACAAAGAAAATACTCCGTCACCGAGGGAGATCCAATGCATTTGCGAGCTTGTTCACTTTGACAACCCCCATCATCATATTCAAACTTGACAACGAAGAATTTCCGGAGTTTGGCTGGTGTTAAGTCAAATGGGTCAATTGATTTCTTCCGCATCCAAATATAAGCCGAAGTATGTGATATAATCTTATCTGAAGAGCCTCCCACGTCAATGTACAGGTGGGTAGCAGGACGATTTGATGCCAATATTTTGGGTTGCAAAACAGAACCATATTTGAAATTCTCAGCATAACCTAAGCCAGTCCGTTTGGTATGGGCTGGTGGAAACAGCTCAATTGACAGTTCACTATTCCACGGCCTAACTCGACTGACATATTTGAATAAGTCAATGCGAATACAGAGATCCCAGATCATTGAGACATCGTTGTGATCAATCGGAGATAGAAGTGGGGATATGGGACACCCCAAACTAGCGTCGTGTTTCTTCTGAGGAAGTAGACCTTTGGGGATTAACAGTTTTTGATATAATGGCTCATTGTCATACGAGTAAAATTGTATAATTAGGGCTAGTTCGGGTGTTTTTAAAATGATGGGTTGCTCCAATTCTGGTAGATCCACAAACTGATAATTATTTATTGTAATGAAAGATGATTCATTTTCTTTCAGTGAGAATATCGTGAGATAATGATTTAGCTTTGATAGATACGGCTGGATTCGTTTTATCGGGAGTGGAACAGATTCCTCCAAAATCATGCTGATATCCTCCAGAAACGTTTTGTCCGAGCCAATTCTGTCATTGTGCGATGTTTTGTTTTCACTCTGACTTAATCGTATAATTTCATCAAGTGTGAACATCTTACCTTGATATGAATTAACTGAACAGAGCAATCTGAGGAGGAACATAATCTTCATGACTGTAGTATAATGTATTATTTTCAGGAGGGAACCTTTCAAAATTAGTTGGTTTCAGTTGGCATACCCGATCAGATTTTCCAGCAGCTGGTATGTGAGTCCGGCCACACTTCGCAAGGTCGAAAGATGTAGACATAAGAAATTAACAAGCCATTTCTAAATACAAAAGCTCACATTCAACATGGATGGATGGTTATGATATCCACAACGGTGTATGTAATCATTAGATAATTTTAATAAATAGTGTAATTTTATATTATTATTTTATAGAGTAGAGTTGAATACAATAAACATTTGAAATATATAATGAGAAAGGCAGACAAATAAACCATTCATTCATTCTGTATTGCACGTTCCAGGTAATTGATATTGATCAATCATGAGAAGCCTTAAGTAACTTACCATTAGTCCTACTTGTAGCATTTTTTGCACCTTGTAATTTTTATAACGGCCTCGTTTATTTGTTATATTCATAACAGTTTTAATAGCTAAATCAATGCATTATACAATTTCACTCTGATGCAATCAGATACATAATTGTTCCGACGAAAATTGTACGAACTGAGTGTGTGGACTATTTATTTTCCACTATAAATGGTTCCACTCAAAAAATTTAATTGTACTGAATAATCTTACGCAATGATGAAAATGTAGTTTATTGTTATTGTTCGTAACGTATAATTTCATTAGCTAATAACGCAATTTATTTTTACACATGCATGAATCCATGGGTCCTTCCAAGCACGCTTGGTTGCGCAAGCACTAAATAAATAAGGCCTTTGATATTATAGCTTACCCGTGCTCATTGTTTGCAATATGATTATGACTGCGGTGAACATGAATGAAATAATGGAAATGAACGTGCTCCTTGTGATTAAAACACTTCCTAATATTGTCACTCTAACTGGATGCCTTGCCAACATCCTTTCAAGCCGACATGCCACGGGAGAAAATACCGAGTCCGGGTAGCAATCTAATGACTTCAACAGCTCTTCAGTGGAATGATATACTCGAGATGCGTAGTAAGTTGGGAGGCTCACCCTAAGAATATACTGGACTAAGGAGATGTAGAAGAATTCATCCTGTTCCGCATTTTCCCCGTCGCCATAGACGAGCTGGATCATCTGTTAATATGTCAAACAACTATATTTTTCATATTGATTCGTCTTGAATTAATTATCAACAGGGTTAATTTTTGGTTGACCCACCCGAACGATAATAAGCAACACATTAAACCCATAACATATTAGAATGACGGGGCCAACAAAATTCGCTATTTCCTCAGTCATCTTGCGCAAAAGCAAAATTTTCTCCCATATTTCTTTCCAAATCGCTTCCTCCCTTTTGCGATTTGAACTGTCCATATCAAAATCGTAAGCTGGCTGCAATAAATATGAATTATGAACAAGCTTCCTCTCTTGTTCAGAATTACTACTTTCACATTGGTCATGTTCACGATCACGATACAGCTTCCAAACCACGTAGTTCATTTCCTCTTTCATCTCCTGGAACTTGTGGGATATGGCCCGGCACAGTGCAACGGCAAACACATCCGAGAAGCTCCAGGAATAATAACCAACTTTGTTGGCAAAGATGAAAATGACTGATGTGTAATCCGAATAATGTGGCAAATATGATGCAACCGGCCCTACCGTGCTTAGATAAAGCTTCTCGATAAGAGTTGACTCCGAATTCTCTAAAAGTTAATATTGTTTGAGGCATTCGGTTATTAAGCAAACGGTAAAATCCTTTCACTGAAATTGATAAGTATTTCCATACCATCATTGATTGTGCGGTAAATGTCAACCACGGTGTTCTCTGCCACACATGCCCCAAGTAGGATGATCGTTACCACCAAGCAAAATGTTGAAAATCTCTCATCCTTGCTTCGGAAGTTCAATTTTTCCATGGTATCCCCCCACCTTTGGAACAGTCTAAGGAGAGCTGGGCCATTATATAGCCAGTGAAGGAAAATAGCCACCAGTGAAAAATTATAGAGGGGCCAGGCAAAGCTGGTCATCTCGTCAACGAGTGTGGGGAAGCTGCCCATTTTGACAACTGCGGCGAAAAGCTGAGGCAGGAATATGAGGAGTAGCATCATGTTTACCGTCACTGAATGGATTACGGAAAAGCTGAGGCATCTGTAAAAGGAAAATTCCAATATTTTTGGTATTATGCTAAAATAAAACATGTTAATTGGATAGAAACATGTAAAACTTACCGAAATGTTATGTTCCCAACTGACGGCGTTAATGACACTGATATTGGGCTGACGCCAAGGATTTTTGCGAGGATGAGGATCCATTTGAAACTAGATTCAACGGGATCCCCTTTCCTGAATTGGTACTGGAGAAAGCTCTCATGCATGGAAATGATATTTTGAATCATTTTTATTTGGCAAAATTTCAAAATTCCTCAATTAAATCTGACCAACTCATGATGAATCCTTACAAAATTCCAATGTGAAATTAAATAGGAAGTTGAGGGAGAGGCAAATGTGGCATCGGCTTACTTGAAGGGGAAAGAAAAGACACTTGAACCTTTAAAAGCTTTTAATCGGCTTCCGCTTTCACTCCTGACATATTTCTCTTATGAAAGCTTTAAGAGGTTAAAACTAAAGCCTTATCAAATGAGTGCATTAAGTTACTTTACTGATAACGTCATCATGAATGTCGCGATGGACGATGCTCATAATTTTATCAAGATGCCACTCTGATTGTGACAGCATAAATTGAGAATGTTTACAGTAGAATTGGATTTACATTTGGAAACAATTTGGCAGCTTTCACGATAGTTTGAATAATGGTATCCCATCATCATGGAAATAATTCTATTTACATCTATTTATTGGGAAGCATTTTTCGAGCTGAACACATATGTTGAGGCTGAAGCTTAAAAACCGTTCCATCGGCTCCCGCTGGAGGAGGTTTTGTGAAACTGAGGCAGGTTGCCAG